>PVJA010048188.1:0-14335 GCA_004027025.1 Myocastor coypus | reverse complement strand
AGTCCAGGTATGGCCTGGTGGCTCGCGCCTGTTATCCCAGCGCCAGGGAGGCTGCAAACAGGAGGATCACTATGAATCTGAGCTGTGTAGTGAGACCCTGTACCTAGTACATAAAATTTTTTTAAAAAATCTTAACATCTGGTGAAAGTATTGTGCCCCCACCTGTCGTATGTCTAGCATGATGGGAAAATGTAGTTTGTCATAAGGTTAAAATTACTTTTAAATGTAGTAATGAGCTAAAGTCTGTTTTCAGTCCAGTTACTTGTTTGAGTATGGCCTATGTGAGATTCTCAACCACAGCTGTATGAGCATTATCTAGAGGCTGCAAAAACCAACTCCAGTCCACTGCAACTCTGTATCTTGAAGTAGAACTTTGGCATCTGTATCATTTTACAAAGTTTATAGGTGACTGATGTGAAACAAGGGTTAATAGTCACACCTGTGTGTAAGCCCACTACTCACTTGAAGTAGATAATTGTTTTAATATCCTACAGTTTAAAAATGGCTGAGATGTTTGTCTAGGGGTCAAAGTAGGTTAGGTGTCCTAGGCCCCCATGAAGTGGAATATGCTTTGGTAGTCCTGATTAAGGTTTGTGAACAGGGCCCACTTACCTCATTGATCCACCTTTACCTTTCCTGAATATATTCAAATGAGAAACTTTAAGGAACCTCTTTTTTTTTTTTTTTTTCTATTGTAGGGGGAAAATAAGCATTAACAAAGAATATATTGTGTTTACATGATAAAATTTGCAAAACTAATAGGAACACCTGTGTACCTTCTTCTTAGACTCAGTAATTGACATTTTTCTATGGTTGCTGTCTCTTTTTATGTGTGTACAGATAAACACTTTTATCTTGGGGCTAAACTCTTGATAGCAGATTATACACACCATGATAGTTTACTGTAAACATTACAGCTTGCAGCTTTTAAGAATGAAGACATTTTTCTGCATAGCCATGATGCTGTTATTGTCACTATGAAGTTTAATAATAACTTGTAATATCATGTAGTACTGAGGCCAAATTTTCTAGTCGAGCCTAGAGTGATTATAAGAGTTGTTTTAAAACATAGGGTGAACCAGTAGTGAAGCACATAAAACAGATTGTAATCACATGCTTTTCATCATTACACTTTTAGGAATCTGAGCCTAGCTTTTATAGGAGTGTCTGCTTTCTGGGTTTGTACAGTTGTTTTCTTATCCTTTAATTTGACCTTCTATTTGCTGTTTTCCAGTACATGAGAAGTTAGCTTTATTAGATACTTCATAACATTATTTTGGTATGAACATAGGATTACGCTAATATTTTATACCTGACTCAGGTGTGTAGTACCCAGTTGTCTTCGTTTTAGTTGATCAGCTTAATTATAATCTGCTTGGATGATTAGAACTTACTCTACTGACAAGATGAAGTACCTATTGTAGACACTTGGAAGTTTTCTGTAATTTAATAAAATGATTGAGCAGTTTGCTGTTCATTGTCATATCTTAGAGCAGTTAAAACAATCTACATTTAGAGACAGAAATAAAGAAAACTGTTGTCCATCAAAGGCCCTAATTCCTCCCACAATCTAGTTTAATTGATAATGGTTTGCATCCTCTTTTCTACTTATTGAGCAGAAATAAAGAGACTAATGTTTTGATGGCCTGTTTATCTTGATCCTTTTTCTTGCTTTAGAGTCTTAATTTCCTTTTCATTATAGCTAATGAATTTTTTAAAAAGTAAGTTACTTTTAGGAAATGCTTGTGTTGCTGTTGAATTATAAAAGCAGAGTAAATTTCAAGTTACATTTAAAATAGCAATTGGAGTAAAACAAATCAGTTAATGGTAATTTGTTAACAATAACTTTCAAGGTATTATAGAGGTAGAGATTTTTATTAATTTACACAGGTAAGAATTGGTACTTATTTGATAAAATGTTTTCATGCTTAGATAACATTACTCATGATAGAGAAATGAGAATTTTGTGTAATATGTTATAAAATACATGTGATATCCTAGTTTGTCTACTGACACTGGGGTCTTGAATCTTAAAAAAAGGCCTCCGATGAAGCAGAGGACAGTGGATCACAGGGAAAATTGGTGGAAGCTCTCAGGCAAATGAGAATTAATCATAGGGGAAACTACCGACAACTCCTGGAGGAGATGCTGACTAGTTACAGGCTAGCTAAAGTAGAGGGAGAAGAGAGCCCTGCTGACCCAGCTGCCGCAGCCGCTTCCTCGGACAGTGACGCTGGAATCCCAGTGACAATGCAGGAAAGCCATACTGAATCAGAAAGTGGTATTGCTGCATTAGACAGCTCTAATGAAGAAGCAGGGACAAAGCTGAGTGGTGGAAAAATATGACTTTTTGGGGCAATATTTTTGTGATCTTTGATTCAGTTCATTTAGGAAGTATGTGTGTATTTATATAACCATTTTGTTATTTGGATCTTGGAAAAACTAGTTTTATTATATTCATATAGCCTTGTTTTTTAAAAAGGCCTTTGCATACACCTTTATGAGATAGTTTTAAAATTAACTATTTATAGTACTTTGGATTTAATGAAATTATATGTCAATTCACACTGTATGCCAGATGTTAGGTTGCCAATTATTACAGTCATTAAATTTATATTAGATATGATTAAAGATTACTGCTTACAGAGATTAATTGTGGAAAAACTTGTAATGTAGAATTATATTGCTTATTTTATACATCAGTACACTCATCGTTAGCTTTGTAATAAATTTGTGTCCTCTTTAATAACTTTAGCCCCTTAAAGAATGGCTGATGCTGACGTGTAATTTTTCTTTCAAGGTTGATAATTTCAGTGTTGTTTAATTTGCTTATATTTTATATCTGTAGTTTTATATTTAAAAATTATGAGATGTTGAATGTGTGGTTATTTTTCCTTTCTCTGTATTCTTTATGAAACACGATTTTTTAAAAATCTGTATATTCTTACAGCTTTCTTTGGTTTGTATATTCTGTGTAGCCTAACTATACATATCAAAATGTATGTCAAGTGTTTAGAATGAAATTATAAGTCCAAATAAAGCATGTGATATGGAATAATCTATGCATGTTGTACTTATTCTTTAATTTTTCTTTTTAACCAGTTTTGGGGTATTGGAAAACTGCTCATTAGAAATTTAGTAATCTTTTGACTTAATTTTTTTCATTAACAAAAAGGGAAAATCCTTAATAAAATCTGTCCTATTCAAAGTCAATTCTGTTTTTTAATCCCCCCTTTGATACAAAATATTCACCTGTGGGCACATGTAAACATGTGAGAAAAATGGGGCCGGGGAGATGGCTCCGTGGCACAAGTGCCTCCCTGGCAAGTGCAAGGTTGTGAGTTCGAACCCCAGTCCTGCAAAAAAAAAAAAAAAAATTTATCACATGCACATTTTAAAGATTGTAACAGTGTCGATTTTTGTATTGATAAATGTAAGAATTGTGGGCTGTTTTAAAAAATAGATGTTTTCTTACATTGAAAATGTTTTTAAATTATAGATGGCTATTAGTCATGGAGGAACTTTTATAAAGCAATTTTTTGAACTATACATTTAACTTTTCCTCTTATTATTTGCGTATCACGTACTTAAAGTTGCTTAAGTTAACATAATTTGAAACTTTGGATTCTTGAGGTGTAGCTCATGTCTTGATCTTCTATTTTTCCAATCACAAAATATTTTTAAGTGTTTTGAGAAAATGGAAGGCGGAGGGATCAAAACCTCAACCTGTCTGCATTAGATAGATACCTCTGTATACACGCAATATGCAATACACATACACCTCTTGTAAAAGTACTTTTTCAGACAAAAAAAGGCAGGTAATTTGTTCACCTGATTTTGTTTTCTATTGAAATTCAGTCCAACCTGGAAGCAGTATAGGTAAATAATAATAATATTCTTCCTTTTCTCTTCCTGTAGGGTGCTGGAGATCTAGAAGACTCATGGTAGCCTTATAAACCTTCTAAAATGCTTTTGATTCTGAAAATTGGGGGAAAAAGTTTTAATTACAATTTTCTTCAATACAAGGGGAAAATACTCTTGTGGATTCCCAACGTTTGTGATATGAGCAGAAAAATCACTAGCATTTCCCATCATTTGTTCATATTTGTGTTTTCTGATAATTGCCACTGTAGCATTGCCTGTACTACACAGTATTTTTTGCCAACCTCAGGCATAATGGTTACATCTGTATTTGAACTTTTGGCCCTAGAAACCAATGGAATTATTTTACCACAAATCAACATGTGCCTGAGGTGCATGGGAATATAGTTAGCTCTGAAGATTCATTATGGCTTTTTAAAAGCAGAGCACTCAACATATAAGCATGTAAGAGTAAAGAATTGTATGAGATGTTCCTTTTTTTTGATTCACAGAGTTGGAAGCCAATTGCAGTTCTGTAGCTTGAAATTTCTCATTTGAGCAATTTACTATAGGATATGTATTTATTGTTATTTAATTTTTTCCAATTTTACCTGTGTTACCAAACTGGGTTCTCCGTTAATGTCCAAATTGTATTGTTGCCTTGCTTCAAGATAAAGTGTATTAGGCAATAATATTATTATAAACCTTTACAAATTTTATGCATGCATCGTCCTTCAAGTTTTACTAGAAAAGTCTTTGGAAACCAAATGGATCTAATTTATGCCTATTTATAGTTTGCTTCAACATCTCATTGCTGCAAATTCTTTTAAATGAGATTTGCCTTTATAATGTAAATTGTGATTTTTTTGTTTTACATGTGGGTTTCTATACTTTTAATTTTTTTAGCTTTTAAGAAACAAGTTTTCCGTAATTTGGTATAATTTTTAACTACGTTATTTTAAAAGCTCTGAATATCACATTGAAATTACTATAAATACTTTTAAAATTATCTATTTTAGATCTAAGGAAATATTACAGAGATATTTTCATGGGTTCAGTAACCTTTCATTTTATAACATTGGGCACGGTACAGACTGGTTGTGACATAAGGTACTTGAAGATTATTTAGTTTAACTCTATTTTTACAGTAACCTTGAATTCTTAAATTCTTCTAAGTTTTGCATGTATTAAATCCAACTAATGCTGAACATGAAGAGTAAAGTATTTATCTAAAAGAAGATACTGGGGTAGGAGAAGTCATGAATGTATCCATTTATACATGGTTTACATGTTGTGGATGCTTTTGTAAACATTTTCATAACATGTTTAAATTGTGTTTCAGTAAGTTGTAATTGCCTCTGTGTGTAGTTCAAATGAGTTATCATTTGGTCCTGTGTGAAATGGAATTCATGGTATTTTCTGTAACATGTTCCTGAGACTTTCTGGAGAGCCGCACATTTGAAAACAGACAGATGTCCTGATCACTTGATTTAGTGTATATCTGATTTTTTTTGGTCTCAAAGGAATTACTGCCACAATATATTTTATTTATTCTTTAGATTTTAGCTTTGTAAGTTAAAGTGCTTTACATGATGCTTTTACAAGGTATTTGCCCCTTTACTGGGTTTGGGGCTTTGTTAAAAGATAGGGAATGAAGAATGCAGAAATGGCCTATTGTTCCTATTGTCCACTCTGATCCCACCCTGTACTGATAGAACCTTTCCAGTATGATATTGTGATGTTTCATACAATGCAGTGAACATAACCAGCTTGTTACCTAAATAAAGAATTGATTTTAAAAAAGTGTGACATTACTATTTGGTGTGCATGTCAAAGTTAAAAATGTAGAATGTTACTTCAAACATTTTATGTATTTAGCATACTTATTAACAACTTCCTACAAAACCATATGGATGAATTCTAACTGTGAAGAGGAATTAACCAAGCCACATAGGACCATACTAATTGGCTACTTATCAACTCCAAAACTGTAACTTCTCCAAAGCTATGTGTGTTGGCCCACACCTGCAATCCCAGCACTTCCAAGGCTGAAGCAGAGGCTCAGTCTGCCTCAGTCCCAGGTCAGCACGAATTACAAAGTGTGACTCTGTCTCAAAAGACAAAACTGCCTTTTCAGTACTTGAGGAAAGCAAAGCTGTCTCTTTCAATGGAGTCAGTGGCCCTCAAAATACAAATAATATATGACTTAACAAAAGAACCCCATGTTTTTTGTTTACTTACCTGAATTCCCTAGTCTAGTAGTTCTCATTCTGATCTCAGTCTTTGAAAATCATAATTTTCCTAATTGAAAGTCCTAAAAAGAAGTTTTCCTTGTATGTGTATTTGTTGATGATATTTAGTGTTAGAAGTTTCAGATGGGGACATTTTGCATACTGATATGAAGCTTACATGTTAATATAAATAGCCTTGATTTATGAACAATAGTTTTCCAGTCCTAAAAAATTGGGTGTAAACAGTGACACTGGTTTTGATTTTATAAACTATTGTTGGGCTTGGAGTCTTGTACCTGCTTTTGTTTTGGATCTGTTTCAAAGTGGCACTTTGATTGGATATATAAGGAAGTCTGGTCTTACACAGGTGCATAACTGGAGAATATTTTAATAGCTCTACGTATGATGGTGGCTGTTACAACTTGACAACATAGTTTATTGAAGGTTAGTTGGAGTGTGATAGCTGAAACCTTATCAAAGGATTCCTTGTTCCCTGTTACTTTAAACTCCATTGGGTGTATGTCTCCATTTTGATTGGCTCTTATTCTGATGGATGGTTTTGTAATACTATGTTTTGGTCATTTGAAAGATACTGGTTCACTGCAGTATGCAATTCTTATGGATGTTGACACATTATTAATGCAATGATTAAAATGTTTCTGTGAATATGACTGATCTCATCAAAAACTTTGTAAGTATTGGAAGGCTTGTCAAGCTCATGGGAAGGGGTTTTTCAAAATTCTAATTTTCTTTTGAAAGATGAAATTTTATCATTGCCAACAAATATTGTCAGTTGTTTTCTTTAAGTGACAGTCTCATTTCATTTATTTTAGAGAAAATGTCTCCTTAATAACCATAGTCTGTCAGTCATTCTTTAAAGTTAACAATAGCATTCTATGAAAAGTAGCTAGTTCAGTGTACAGCTCAGACAGTAGTACAAGAGACGTTGCACATGATGCAGATATGCTTTAGAACCAGGACCAATTATTTTATCCTGTAGGATATTCAGAAGGTATTTACTCAAGGATAGAGTTTAATAAAATTAACTTTCTGAAGTTTCATCGAGCATTGTTACCCCCCTCATTAGTATGTGGCTAACTTAATTATGTAGTTAACTAGTGAGTGATTATGATGCCATTGTCCTGATTTTGTACTTGCACTTTTACCTCCTGATTATTTTTTTTTTACATAATCAGTGCAAATGTTCAGTATGTTAGAAAATAAAAAGACTGTTAATAATTACTTTGAAAAATGTTTTGATTTTATGGATCTCCTTGGAAGGTTTATTGGGATCTCCAGCAACTTATATTTGCTTCCCTGGTCTCTGGAAAATTCTTTCTCTTGAAATATCACAGTACAATAGTGTGTCTTAAGACATGGAAATGTGAAAAATTCACCAGCAGTAGCTGGATGGTCACTGTAACACTGGAACTTAAAAAGGAGGATATAAAAAGTGAAATTTTCAATGCCTTGAAATATTAACCTTTCCTAGATTTATGATATATTTAAATTTGAGGAATGTGTGGTTCAATGTTAAACTTACTATAATTGAACATGACATATTACTGAGATAATTTTTAATCTTTTGTCTCTATTTCTTGGTCTGTAGATGTGTTGTTTCCTTAGAAATTTCTCAGCTCAATTGAGAAATGAATCTCAAGTTCATTTATCGTGACTGAGCTGTTACAGGAGGTTGGTCAGTTGGACTTTGGAAAAAAACCATCAGTGACATGCACTGGACCTTCTGAGTACTTTTTGTTAGATCTTTCTTTCTTTCTTTCTTTCTTTTTTTTTCCAAATAAAAATAGAGTTGAGGAAAGTTTCCATAAAGGTTTTTAGAAATTGGTTCAATTTCCATCATGGGTAGATGTTCCTTGCCCAAAGATGAATCTCTGTTGAACTCAGTTTTATCTTCAGATCTGGGAGATTTCTTTGGTTTTTGTCATTATTATTATTATTATTATTATTATTATTATCAATATTATTATTGCCATCTTTATCATTATTGAATTTGTTGACTTTTTAATATGGTCAGTCTCTCAGGAACCAACTACCTAGGCTATGAGTTGTGAAACAAGCAGGACAGCCGTGGTGGCTCATGCCTGTAAGTCCCAGCACTCGGGAAGCTGAGGCACAGCATTGCTGCGCGTTGGAGGCCAGCCTGGGTCACACAGTTCAAGACCAGCCAGACATGTATGATGAAACTGTCCTCATAATACATAAATAAATAGACAAAATTTGAAACTGTAATGAAGCCTGCCAATATGTAAATAAAGCAAAATACCATTTTTAACAACGTAGTTTACTTGGGCTCTCTGTTATTTGGTGCTGTGGTGGATATCAAGTTTCTGAGATTAGTTTTTAAAATAACATTATGAAGGAAAAACAGTCTTAAGCAACAAGCACTTCTATGTCATTAATTTGTGAACCTGAATGCAATTTATGACTCAGTCCTCTCCCCCTCTTCCCTCCTTTCTGCCTTCCTTCCTCTCTTCCCCATCCCCTCTTCTTCCCTTCATGTCTTTTTTTTTTTAAATCTTTTTGAGACAGGGTCTCATTATGCAGTTCAGGCTGGCCTTGAGCTCACTTTTGTAGCCCAGACTGGTCTCGAACTCGCACCGATCCTCCTGCCTCAGCCTCCTGAGTGCTGGGATTACAGGCGTGCGCCACCACGCCCGGCTTCCCTTCACTTCTTTCTCCCCTTTTCCTCCTAACCTTTTACCCTCCTCCCTCCCTCCCTCCCAGCTGTATTGAGGATGTAAATAGGAGACTTCCCTATATTCTGTGTCCAACCATTCAGTGACCCACCTGCTTTCTATTTGATATGGGGTCTTGCTATATTGTCTGGGCTGTCCTTGAACTTGGAATCCTCTACCCTCAGTATCCCAGGTAGCTGGGATTATAGGTTGTAGAATGATGCCTGGCCAGTCGTGATTTTTTTCCCTTTTTTAATGTATTTGGTAGAGGGTCTCACTGTGCAGCTTGCAGCTGTAGTGATCCCAGTGCCGGAATTTCAGGCGTAATCCAAGCCCCGATCTCAGTGGCTGGCGCAGTATACATGGGCACACTGCCTGTGGTGCTGGGAATCCAACCCTGCTCCCTGTGCTTGCGTAAGCTATCTTGCTAGCCCCCAGAGTCATGACTGATTGATTGTCTTTTTGAGACAGGATCTCGCTATGCAGTTCTGACTAGCCATGAGCTCACTTTTGTAGCCTAGGCTGGTCTTGAACTCACACCAATCCTCCTGCCTCAGCCTCCCAAGTGCTGGGATTACAGGCGTACACCACCAAGCCCGGTGCTAAACTTTATTTATTTATTTATTTGTTTGTTTGTTTATTTATTTATTTATTTATTTTTGTGTGGCACTGGGGATTGAACTCAGGCCATCGTGCTTGCCAGGCAGGCACTTATTCTACTGAGCTATCTCCCCAGCCCTGCTAAACATTTTTTAAAAACATTTATTTAAGAAGCTGAATATTGTCCAACGCAAAATAACAATTTTGTCATATAGTAGGTGATCTCTGCATGTACAGAAAATCCATTGTGTTTGCAATGTACTAAGCCTTACAACATTTCAGGATTTGATTTCAATGCACTTCTGCAATTGCTTGTGCTTGTAGTGGACGAAACAACTTGAGTATCACTTTTTAAAGCTCATTCCCTCTTTTTTTCCTTCTTTGGAAGTTAACTGTGTAAACCCTAAATAAAATACTAATTAGTTATTTGTTTCTTTTTTCCTGTTGTTAGCGTAATTTGTATATTAACCTAATACTGGTTTGGGTAGGATCACCACTCGCACTGGCTTTCCTGGCCTATGGTATTTTCTTTCTTTTCCATTTTCCCTATATGGTATTTTCTGTTTCTGTTTTATTCTGCCTGACAGTTAACTTCTGTTGACTACTATTTGGCTTCATGCTCAAATGTACTGATATGTTTTTCTAATTTACAAATGAGGGTGCTTGGCTGGAGAGTTCAGAGAGTAGGTGTATCTGCTGTCTCCTGTGTTTAGAACCTAATAGGAGCAGAAACAGAAGATGTGATCACTCCCCCTACACACACTGGTCACCGTTAGCCATGTTGGAGGCACAGATTTAAAAAGATTTAAAACTTGCTTTGTATGTAATCAGTATGACTCAATATTTTTATTTCCTTCTTAACTCTTGAAGATATAAACTGTGATTTATTTCAACAAAATTCTGCAGCAGGATTTAGGATTTTACTTGTGCATAAATCCAGTAAATTGGTGTAATATGAAGCTTATTTTAAATATTTAATGTTTGCTATTTAAAATGACCTCAGAGCCAGGCATGGTGGCGCACGCCTGTAATCTCAGCACTTGGGAGGTTGTGGCAGGAGGATCAGTGCAAGTTCGAGACCAGCTTGGGCTACAAAAGTGAGCTCAAGGCCAGTCTGAGCTGCATAAGAAGAGCCTGTCTCAAAAAGAATGAATGAATAAATAAATAAATAAATACCTCAGATAAGATAGGGATAGCACTTGGGCTCTATTGAAGGATACTCCTAAATTGAAAGTTGCTGGATTTAATTACTTCCTGGAGTTCAAAGCTCCTTAGAAGCCTATTTTGACATTATTTATACCCAGAAATAAATGAATAGTCTTCATAATAGTCCATGTTCTCTATAAAGTGTTATTTCCAAGAAAATTTTCTGGGCTGCCAAATTTCAACCTCCAGAGCCTTTCTTCTGGTTTTTGTTTTGGTTTCCTATTGTATCTGTTTGGATTGTGTCTTAAGTTTTCTTTTGAGTAAGACTTCTTGACGTTGAAGTTAGTTGCTCAGTCTCTAAGCTCTGACAAAGAGAGAGAGAGAGTGTGTGTGTGTGTGTGTGACTAAAATGAAAGAGATGGTTACTCTAAGAAAGGAACACGTGGCTAAGCTGTGAGATTTGCAGTTAGGGACTTTGTGCGCTATCCATTGTGGTTAAGTTTAGGAGCCCAGGAAAGGGAAATGGGGTTGTGAAGAGTCACACATCACCAATGTCAGGCGAATCATTGTTTCACTAGCTTTCACACACTACCCATTGTGTGTGATTATATAGGGGAGATCATGGGGGAGAAAATTGTGCATTGCTGTAATTCCATCTTCAAACATTTGTTTGTTGGTTGTTTTTTGTCTTTTTGAGACAGGATTTTGAAGTTCAGGCTGGCCTTGAGCTCACTTTGTACCCAGGATGGTCTTGAACTTGGACAGTCCTACCTTAGCCTTCTGAGTACTGGGTTTACAGGTGTGCACCACCATACTGAGCTTCCTTAGCCTTCCCGGAGGTTGAAGCAGGAGGATCACCTGCAAGTTTGAGGCCAGCCTGTTCTATAAAGTGAACTCAAGGATAGCCTGAGCTGCACAGTGAAACTCTTGTGTCAAAAAGACAAAAAAGAAGTATAATAAGTGCTATAGCTGGGCATGGTGGCACACATTTGTAATCCCAGCACTTGGGAGGCTGAAGCAGGAGGATCGATGTGAGTTCAGGACCAGCCTGGGCTACAAAAGTGAGCTGAAGGCCAGCCTGAACTGCGTAGTGAGACCCTGTCTCAAAAAGACAAAAAAACAACTATGATATTCCAATGTGTGTCTCTTCTGCCATGTGGTTCTGTCTCTCCACTGAGTTTATGAAGGTTGATCAGAAAAAGTAGTGTGGTTTAAAATTTCTTTTGGTAAAAGATGACTGCCATCAATGCCCCACAAAATAGTCCTCCTGGCCTCAAACACTGCATCGTGCTTGCCACTTTCAGAAGCAGTTCTGGAGGTCCTCTGCCGTGTCTTCACAGGGTGTGATCAAAATGCCTAAACGCTGCTGCGCGGCGTTCTCACCAACCATCTTCCCTGGATCTCGCACCATGCAACTTCTGACTTTTGCCATCCTGTGGTGGCACACGCCTATAAATAATCTCAGCACTTGGGAGGAGGAGCAGGAGAATTATATGAGCTTGCCACCAGCCTGGGCTACAAGTGAGCTCAAGGCCTGCCTTAACTGCATAGCAAGACCCTGTCTCAAACCTCCTCTGCAAAAAGGAAATCGTTTTAGATTGATTCAGGATGAAAAGATGTGGTATTTTCATAGAATGGAATATTACTGAGCTATAAAGAATGATAAACTAGAAGGCTTTGTATGTAAGTGAAATAAGTCAGGCCTACATATGTAAATATCATATAGTCTCCCCAGTGTAAGAACTCAAAAGAAGAAAAATAAATTTTGGAGGGGTACCAGGAATCAAACTCAGGACCTTGTGTTTTCTGCATCTTCAGTCTAGAAATTTTTTTTAGAAAAGTGACTTAAATACAAAATACATTTGGAAGAGTTAAACAAAGTAAGGTTTGTTGCAAGTGTTAATGTTTAATTATTTGACCAATCTTACATACCTATATCTATTAATCTAAACAGATTTGATGATGAAAATACGTAATACAACCATTGTTAAATTTTTGTTCTTGGGGCTGGGGAGATAGCTCCGTGGCACAAGGGCCTGCCTGGCAAGTACAAGGTTGTGAAGAGTGCACAGTCATGAGTTTGGACCTCAGTTCCTCAAAAAAAAAAAAAAATAAATGTTTGTTCTTGTTTTGAAATTCTGTACTATATGTACTCTTGCTTGTTAGTCTTCCTATCTTTGTTTCTGCTATTTTTACTCTAAAATTTTAAATATAAAAAAAATTGATTAAAGATGTTGAGGCAGCTAGGAAAATGCAACTAAAGACACTTGAGGCCACTGCACAGGGCATACTGAACTATATCCTTTCAGCACACAGTAATAATTCCTCTAGACTTTATTTTCTAGAAGCAAAATTAGTCACTGGGTATGCACCTCTAATTCAAGTTAATATTAGAGAAACATGACACTGAAGATTACAATTTTACATGTATACTAGAAGTACTAGAAGGCCTATCTGGTCTTGGCCCACCTGCAGTAATAATTGACAATGTTGCACTTTAAATTGCTAAGTAGGAAGTGCATGTAACAGTGTCTCCGATGTCTCCCACGCCTGCACCTGTAATCCCTGCACACTTGGGAGGCTAAGAAAGGAGGATTGAAAGTTTGAGTTCAACTTGAGCAATTGAGGGAGACCCTGTCAAACGCACAGACCCTGGGTGCAATCTCCATGAAACTTTTTTGAGACGGGGTCTTGCTATGCAGTTCAGGCTGGCATTGAGCTCACTGTGTAGCCCAGGCTGGTCTCGAACTTGCAGTGATCCTGCCTCAGCTTCCCAAGTGCTGAGATGACAGGCATGTACCACCACATCAAGCTCTGAAACTCATTTTTAGAAAGCTCCCATCCAATTGCCTTTTCAGTTACCTGTGAGGAGGACATCATTTGCTACTTGTGTTGGTCTTTGAACTTCCTCTAAACTGAGTTGTTACATCCTTTGTGTAATTTACTTTTGAATTTTTCTTTTTATTTTTTTATTTGACACTGGGGACTGAATTCTTAGGTTGCTGAGCTATATCCTAGGCTGAATTTGTCTCTTACCCCTTTATTTGTGGTGGTTTCATTCTTTGGTCTTCAATGTTTGGGGCTTCAGGCCAGGGCCTCCGTATGCTGGACAAGCACCCTACTGGTTAGTTCCTGTATTGTAGTACTTTTTAAAATTTGTTTTTAAAATGTGTTGTGGATACCAATCCTTTGTTTTCACTTAGCATATAGAGTTTTATCAGTAAATCTTGGTGGGTTTGATCTTCCTCTTGACTCATCTACCCATAGATACAGTCATCTCTGTTGTTTTTCAACTTGTAGGTTTTTAAAGACATAATCAGATGAGCGTGATAGGGGCACTTGTTAATGTGAATTTGAATTCTAGAGACTGAGAAGACAGCTCAGTAGAATAAGCGCTTGCCTGGCAAGCGCAAGGGCCTGAGTTCAATCCCCAGTTCAATAAATAAATAAATAAATAAATAAATTCTAAGTTCTCAGAGAACTTAGAACATGCTCTTTTTTTGTTTGTTTGTTTTTTTAGAACATGCTCTTTAACTGTTTAAGGTCTTTCCTCAGTTACAAAATTTCTGTGTTACGTTGAGCTTTTCCTTTTTGTACTTTATGTGTTGGGGTGTGTGTTTTGTGTGTTGTGCAGTGTGAAGGATTGGACTTTTGTACTTAGCTACGTCCCTGGCCCTGTATTTTATTTTACAACATAGTCTTGCTAAGTTGCTAAATAGCCCAGGCTGCATTCCAACTTGCAGTCCTACCTCAACCTCCCAGACAAGTTTCTTTTTTCTTTTTCTTTTTTTTTTTTTTTTT
>PVJA010048187.1:0-14319 GCA_004027025.1 Myocastor coypus | reverse complement strand
TTTTTTTTTTTTTTTTTTTTTTTTTTTTTTTTTTTTTTTTTTTTTTTTTTTTTTTTTTTTTTTTTTTTTTTTTTTTTTTTTTTTTTTTTTTTTTTTTTTTTTTTTTTTTTTTTTTTTTTTTTTTTTTTTTTTTTTTTTTTTTTTTTTTTTTTTTTTTTTGTGGTGCTGGAGCATGTAGTATTGTTTTCCATCCTTTCACTTTAAGCCTAAGAGTTTCTTTATGAGTTAAGTGTGTTTCTTGTATACAGGATATGGTTGGATTTTGCTTCCTTATCCACCCTGCCAGTCTATATTTTTTAGTTGGAGAATTGATTCTATTTATGTTGATAATTATAATTGAATAGTGTTGGCTTATGACTGAAATGTCTTTTACTTACTGTTTACCCCTTTTTCTCCTGTGTTTAATTGGTTGCACTATTTGGTGGGTTCTTTCTGTTCTCATTCGTAGAGTTCTGGTTGCTTTGGTCCCTCTCTACAATATTATTTAGTAGTTTCTGTAGGGTTGACTTTGACATCATGAAATTCTTTAGTTGGTCCTTGTCGTGGAAGTATTTCACTTCTCCCTCATACTTGAGAGAGTGTTTTGCAGCATATAGCAGTTTAGGCTGGAATTTGTTATCGTGGAGTACTTGAAAAACTATGCTCCAAGCTCTTCTTCACTTTGTGGTTTGTGAAGACATATCTGGCATTATTCTGATGGGTTTTCCTTTAAATGTAATCTGCTTCTTTTCTCTCCCAGATTTTATTGTATTATTCTTCTGCTGGATTACTGGGATACTTACTATTATATGTCTGGGTGTGTTTTATTAGGGTTGATGGTATTTGGAGAACTGTATGCTTCAGTAAACTCAACGTCTAATTGTTTTCTCATATTTGGGAAGTTTTCAGCTATTACTTCTGCCCATATTCTTCTTATATCCTTTGTATTGCCTCTTTCTTTCTCGTTGATTCCTATTAATCTCACGTTGGTCATTTTTTGCATCATCTTGCAGATGTTGAATTATTTTTTTCCGGCATCCTAGTTGTTCTTAAGAAATCCTTTCTTACCTTTTCATTAGCTGTGAATGATTCTTCAAGATTTGAAACTCTATCTTCTCTTTCATTCATACGGTTTTGCCAGCTTGTGATTGAGATTTAATTTTCTTGTATATCTCTTTGAAAGTGTTTCATGTGATCAATTTCTTTCCTGTATTGCTCATTCAGGGAATCCATCATTTTTCTATTCTCCTCTAATTTTTTATCAATGTCTTCTTTAGTAACACTTAAGGTTTTCATTATAATTATCCTTTCTTTCTCTACTTCAGATTTTATTTCTGCTCTGATCTCTTCTCTACTTTTCTGCAGTTGTTCCCCTACTTTAGATGGTATTAAATTAAAGATATCTTTTTTTTTTTTATTTTACCTCAGAGGTTATTTCTGGTCTGATTTCCTCTACACATTTCTGAAGTTGTTTTTTCACTTCAGATTCTATGAATTGATGTATTCCCCTTTTACTTCGGATGTTATCTCTGATGTGAGTTCCTCTATACTTTTCTGCACTTGTCTGTCTTACCCTAATGCTACCAATTCAGAGATTTCTGCTGCATGATTCCTGTTTGCTTCCATGATACGGTCTGCTGTATTTGTTTTTGGTGGACTCGCGACCTGAGATTGCATCTTGTTCCTTCTCTTTGTCATTTTTTATGAACTCTGCACTTTGGTGAAGTTACGCTGTTAGCACCTGTTGAAATTTGGATCTGCAAAATAAGTTTATATTGACAGCCCTCTTCACCTCAGACAGAATGGTTATCATTAAAACTGCAAAAACGTGCCACTGAGTGTGTGGAGAGCAAGAAGCCATTGTCTGTTGCTAGTGGGAATGTAAATCAGAGCAGCCACTATGGAGTGTGTACAATAGAGTTACCGTCAGCATGCTTCAGGGCCAGCTGCGCAGTCATGGTTATGGTTGCACAACTCAGTACAGTCAAGATAAGGAGACGTCTTTGGTGCCTGATAATGAATGGGTGAAGAAAACATAGTACAAGTACACCATGCTATGTTATTCAGTCATGAAGAGCAATTAAGTTGTGTCATTTACTGTAAAATGGATGAAACTAGAGCAGAGGTGAAAGTAAGTAAGCCAGACTTGGAATGACAAATATGTTTCATTTTCCTGTGTGTCTGTGTGTGTGTGTGTGTGTGTGTGTGTGTGAGAGAGAGAGAGAGAGAGAGAGAGAGAGAGAGAGAGAGGGAGAGAGAGAGAGAGGAATTGAACTTCTGTATAGCTTTCTTCAAAAAGTTGTTGGAAAATATGAAGACCTTCATTCTGAATAACTAATATGCGCTAATGAAATAAACTCGGGAATGCGTTGTGTTTCCCTTGCCTGCCCTGGCCCACATTCTCTGTGGTAAACTTCTCTCTATTGCCAATCGCACCCAGCCATGTTATAGTGAGCAATGTGGGAGGAGTGTGGTAGGCTGTGCAGGTGCCTTTCAGTCAGGCACAAAGAAAAATGTCTATCCCTTTCAATCACAAAGTGTACACCTGTGCTTGCTGTGCATAAGGTCGCATCAATTGTCCGGAAGTCCTCTATCAGAGCACATAAATTTTAGATCCATAGTGAGTGTCATAAACTGAGGTGAAGAGCACCGCTGTCAAACTATGAAATGCTGCTTTTCTGTACCAACTGTACCAACCACATCGGATCATTAGAGCAAAGGAGTTTTCCATGCAGCATCAGTTTATAGGGAAGAATAAATCTTTCTGTACTTTGTTCTTTTGTGGGTAAATTAAGTTCTCTGAAGGTGGAGTGGAGGAGATATTATTGATCCACTTTGAAGAAATTTGAGAACACATACACACATGAGCATGTGCAACTGCACATCTGTGCACATGTGTGCATGCCACAGAGGGCACAGGGCAGTGAGCCCAAATTGTCTTTGCTGGACTAAACTCAGGGCCAATGCTTCCTTTTCTGTTCTCAGGCTCAGCTGAAAGGATGAGAAGTGCTGAACCTTTGAGAAAGGTTTACAGGCACAGCAAGGCTATCGATTACTGTGTGATGAGAAAATGAAGAAGGATGTAACATGGTTCATGATATTGATCTGACCTATTAGCAGTGGTGGCAGGTCACTCCATCCTTCCAAATTCCCTCCAAGTTCCAAGCACTGCAGGCAGGAAGAAAGCAGAAAGCAGATTCTGTGGAAGGATTCACTGGGGAGGAGAAGCTGTATTGTATTGTATTGTGTGTGTGTGTGCGTGCGTGCGTGCGTGCGTGCGTGCGTGTGTGTGTGTGTGTGTGTGTGTGTGTGTGTGTGTAACAGAAACAGAGCAAAAGAAAGGGAGAGCACAGGAAAAAGCACCAAAAGAGTCAGGGAGAACAGAGTATCAAGCATAAGAGGACACAATAGCATTTATCAACTCAGGCCAGGAAAACAGGCAGCTCAGTTATGATCTGTCAAGATACTGAGGTCATAAAACTTGTAGAGAGTTTGAAGAATAAGTACTTGTCTAAAGAAATATTATGAAGAGACAGAGCAACCTTTGAGAAGTTTAGAGGCTGGTCTTTATAGCTAGATTTTGGTGGCTATGAAATTTGCTATTCTTTTCTCTATCAATTACTTGCATACAAGTCCACCATTAGAGAAATTCTACCCTGAGGTTATGGGAAGCAAAGCGAGATATGCCTTTGCAGGTTCTCATTCAAAAAGATAACAGTAGTTTTTGGATGGGGAACCTATATTCACTAAAGGATTCATCTTGTCAGAATGAGGAGTAGAGAAGTGGCTGGGGGTGAAGAGGTGGGCCTTTTGGACAACAAATGATAGGCAGTGACAGATGGAGGAAACGGAAGGGCACAAGGGAAAGGGAAAACATACATCTGGAGAGGAAAAGAGCATAGAATGAGTACTTTACAACAGAAACCGGGATCTGCATCTTGGTTTGCCTCTTGCAAGCTATGCCTTCCTGAAATACTCCTGACAGCTTTTTTTTCATGGACCTTGGAGATAAAGCTCTGCCTGTTGGTAGCATTAGGGTCAGTGTGTGTGAGAGGCAAGGCGTGACCCACACAGCAGGTGCCAAGCAGCTCACTTGAAGAGCAGGTTGTGGGTGTTCATAAAGCTAGGCAGCGAGGCAGGGAACATCACTGCTGAGATTACTCCATACAGAGGTTTTTTTTTTTTTTTTTTTTAAGTTGGGTATTAGGGATCCAACTCAGGTCTTCATGATTGGTGGGCAGGTGCTTGTGCCACTGAGCCATGTACCCAGCCCCCTTCACACCATTTTGTTGGATCTTATTCACTGCTTACATGACTCCTCAAAGACAGCTAGGAATAACTCCACCCCATAGAAGAAGCACAGGCTAAGACAATAATCTAGAGATTCTCCTCCCTTTCTCCTGAATTATTAATTTCTTTCCCACCATCAAAAAACATGCTGTTGTTTAATCACCTCAAAGAATATTTTTCTAGTTGCTGTTTTTAATTTTGATTCCATTATTTTGCTCTGCTTTGCAGAAGAGCTGCTAGACAGCACTGCTCCTCTTGCTGTCAGAAGCTTCTCTTGTACTGTGCTCCCTTTAAACTGTTCCCTTAGGCATTTATCCCCATCCCTCCACAAAGCATTGGTCTCTTCTGGACACAGGTAGCTTCCACATCACTCTACCATCATTGTTCCTCATCTTTTTGAGCCACCAGCCATGTTGAACGTGGCCGTTGTCCTGTCCCCTTGACCACTGTTCTCTTTCAGCTCTCCAGTCTCCAGCCTTCCAGATTCCTGCGTTGTCAAAGAGGCTGTCCTTTGCTGATTCTCACTCTGTCTCAAGCCTCCAGAGACAGCCTTGAGTTCAGCTCTGTTTCTCCTTGTGTGCTCTTTGCTTATTCCCTTAAATACCTCATGTAGCCTCAGGCTTTATCAGTTGAGACTGCTGGTTTGCCATTTGATCTCATGCTACTGGAGTCTCCCTTTGCTCTGCTCCAGCAGTTCTGGGTAACCAAGTAGACCCTGCAGTCTGAGTTCCCAGTTTCTTTGCTGGCTGGCTTTGGGCTGCCTGCGTGCTGGAGGTATGTGCAGGAAATAGAATTTTCCCTGGTGCTCACTCTGGCTCCAAAAATACTTCTCCCTTTCCATTTCTCCTTTGAGCTGAAAGCAGTAATGGCTTTCCATATTTGCAGGTCCCCTGATGCTCGCCACCCCTTGCAAGTCCCTCGGATCCTGCCAACATCTCTGGAAACAGCCTCTTCATTAAATTCTGCTCAGTTAAAGCCTTGGAACATGCTGCTGTTTCCTGGTGGAGTTTTCCTAACATCTGATGCCTACACTGCTGAACTGAGGCCTATATCAGCCATCTCTCGAACTCCAGACCAAAAATCAAATGGCGTACAACTGATGTCACTGCCTCCCCCACAGAAGCAAGGACAGTGCCTTTCTGCTACCTGGTCATCCCCAGCTGCCTCAACCCATCTTCTCTTCCAGGCTGCTACATCAAATCTACCTGGAAAATTGGTTGGTTAAAGAAAATCCAGACTCCGACCAATGTCCTCGTTCTAGTCTTGAGTCTGTCTCCGTCCCAGCCACCCGCTTGGCCTGGACACTGTCACAGCTTCACCAGGCTGAGCCTCCTCACTTTCCCTCTGAAATTCTTTTTAAAAGTTCGCGTAGAATCACTCTCTTACTAGGGACTACAGTGGCCACCTGTTTCTTACCCAGGAGGAGCCAAATCCATTTTTGTCCTGTGTACTTTTAATTTAATATTTTTGGTTTTAAATTGTAGTCGTTGGCATATTTCAGTAGTATACAGGAATAGTTTTCATTGTGACATGTTTATAAATGGATGCAATAGGCTTTCATAGAGTCCACCCTCTACAGCCCTCTCTTTCCCTCCTTTTTTACTTGTGCTATCCTAACATCTTTTTCTGCTTCCATGTCATCTTTCTCACAGATTCTATGTGTCGGGGGAAGTGTGTGTCTTAGCCTTCAGAGTCTGATTTCCTGCAGCTGCACACAGTTATCTCCAGTTTGTCTGTGTTCCTACAGATGTCTTCCCTGACTGGCTCCCTTCCATGACCTAACTTCAACTATGTCCTCAGGTGTACCAGGAAACACTCTCATTTTGGCTTTAGCCATAGCCAAAGGCAAATGTCACCTTTTGTGTGAGTCTAAGGTTGTTCTGATCATTCAATTTAAAATTGGCACATATCCATCTTCCTGTGTTTCTAGTATCTTTTAACTGCACATTTTTAAATAGGAGTCATCAACTGTTTGCAATATAATGTTTTATTGGGTTTTGTATTTATTTGCAGTGGTATATTTGGTAATAAATTTATTGAGTCATTGTTTATCATTTCTAAGGGATATAGATGAGACAAAATCTCCCTGTGCTATAGTCCAAGTTCTATAAGAACAGGAATCATTGTCTACTATTTTTTTTTTTTTTTACTACAGTAGTGATTGACACATAGATATTTGATAGTTTTGGGAGGGTTAATGAATAGAAGATAACTACTGAGACATTTTCAAAGCCTGCTAAAGACAGACTGGCATTTGTAGCTCTGTCCTTTCATATGAGCCTGGGTTCCTTCATCTGGTACAAATGTCCGCCAAGAGTAGAGCAAAGTGGCCAATGTGGAAGGCTGTGGAGGGAGCACTGGGGCTCAACTCCAGTGCAGTGTTCACCAGCTTCGTAACTTGAGATTATTCAGCCTTACTACAACTCATTTTGCTTCTCCATAAAATGAAGTTGCAGTACCTGGTCTTTGGGGTTATTCTGAGGAATTAGTTAGAAATAAGCATGTATAAGTCCCTCCTGACAAACACGCACACACAAACACACACACCTCACAGTCAGCACAGTGCTTGCTTCACGGTGGTGCTGTACGCAGCCAGGGTTACCTGTTTTAAGTGTAGAATTGGAGATTCAGCTGTTCACATCTGTTCAGGATGTCAAAGAAAGGGCAATGTTATTTATGCCTGAAAAGCATGTCATCCTCTTCACATTGGATCTTTTGAAGACTAACTTTTAGGTCCCACATTTATCCACCTAACAGGCTGTATGGATGCAGACATCTGTGAAGCGTTGGACATATGTAATCCACCCTTGAATGTCTATTGGTCACTCCAGGGCTGAGCTTTGCCTTGGACTCAAGCCAAGGAACAGGGTTTGATACCTGCCCAACTCTTGCAGGTCTCCCTTCCAACACTCCTGTACCCCAAGCCCCACTTTCTTACAGTACTCAGGGCTGGCTGCAGTCTTCCAAGTACTGAGCTGCTCCACCTTCCTCTAGGAGCCTGGGATCTGAGTGCTGAGATCCAGCATTCTGAATGCACTGGACAATACGAGCACTATTATGCCTTTCTGCTGTGAGCTTTCTATTCCGACCATGATAACTACAGCCTGGCCAAGTCCCCAACTTCCTTGTTTTACTTTTTGTTCCTTCATATCAAACAGATCCACTTATAACAGATCATCAAAGGAAGATGAGATGAGCAAGTCCACAACCTGTTAATCTGAAAAGGACATTAAACTATCCTGGCCATAAATAGGAATTATGATGCCCATTAATTTGGCTTTCCATAGGGATTTATTATATAGCTGGAAAAATGTTAATTGGCCCTGCCTTCCAGAGTGTTCTCAAAGGTAAATTAAAGTAAAGCACCATGAAGGAAATACTTGCATGTTGTTAGTACAAATCTGCTCTAATCTGGATGGCAGCTCTCTGACACTGACCCCTAAGACTCTGAATCTGAATAGTGCATGTCAGATTCTTACTCAGCTGAGCTTTCTTCCATTTCCATTTTTAACACAAAAAATGATTTAGTAGGCAAGTATTTCTGAATATTTATTGGTAAAAATGTCAATTAAAATCCTCACAATTAAATGCTGCCAAATACAGGCCGATATGTAAATCTTAAATCAGTATTTCAGGAGTCACTGAGTTGCTGTCTTACATAGACTGTCCTTCAGTGTGTCCAGGACACTATCAGGCAGCAGTTTTCCAACTGGAATCCAGTTCCTAGAAACTCTGGAATCTTCTGCTTTAGCAGGAAAAAGTGCTGGCTGCTGAGCCCAACAGAGCTTTACTAAGTTAGAAGGAAAAACTGAGCTTGGTGGTGCGTGCCTGTAATCCTAGCACTCAGGAGGCTGAGGCAGGAGAATAACTGAGAAGTGAGATCAGATCCAGCCTGAAGGAGAGAGAGAGAAAGAGAGAGAGAGAGAGAGAGAGAGAGAGAGAGAGAGAGAGAGAGAGACAGAGACAGAGAGACAGAGAGAGAAAAAAAGAAAAAAACAAGACTCCCAATTTTACTCCCTAAATCCCTACACTCCTAAATTATTTACTCCTAATGAGATAAAAAGAAGATAAATGAGTAAAAGAACAAGTGATAGAAGTTAACACAAACTTTTGTTTATTGGATACAGGTTTGGGTGGCATTCTTCACTACCAGCCTGATGATCGTTCTCTGTCCCTTTGCCAGCCACTGGAGAGAACCTGATTCTGCAGGCAAGAGGTCATTGATCCAGGGCCAGTGAGATGTCTCCTGAAGCTGCTAGTGGCTCTCATATGTCCCTTCTGATAATTTGTCCTAATACATCCCAATTTCATTCAAGGAAGAGAGATTTGTAGGGCACGGTCTTATGAACTATTGCAAGCCCAATTGAGATTCTTTAGCTTATTTTGCAAACAACCTTTTCTAAAAGGGTTTAGAAATATTTAAGGGTAATAAAAAGACAGCTTAGCAAACTTAGCTTTTGGCTATGGAATATTCCCAAGAAGTGTCCATGTCTATTGAAGCATTTTTAGTTCCTAGGAATCTTAGCATACACTGCCAGCGTAAAGATAAGTGCTGGTTGGAGACGAATAGACTTGCATGCATCAGAGTTGGAAAAATGCAGCCAGAGCCCGCGACTCTCACTGTGTGTCAGATGTTGTTCTGGCACTGTGAGGGTCTCACTTTTTCTCATAAGTGTGAAAACTGAAGTACATAGGCGTTACATAATTCTTCCTGGTCATGAAGGTTGGTAAAGTAGAATTTAAGCCAATCTCTCTCGGAGACTGTCTGTATGCCCTGTCCTCTTATTCTCCAAGCAGAGATTGAGTGTAAGGAACTGTGGCCCATAGGGTCACCTGGTGAGGAAGCAGCTGAGCTGTGCTAATCAGAGCCCACCCCAGATTCTCCTCTAGTTCAGTGCCCAAGCCCTGAAGCAATAGTTCTACTGCTAAAAGGAAAGGCTGTGTGCTCCCGGATTCTCACACAACTCCCACTCTGCCAGTCTCCTGAGGGAAGACGATCCTAACTCTTGGTTCTTTCTGAGCTTTCACAAGCAGGCCTGATGGAAATACTTTTTCACTGTGGCCTAGGAAAATTATCCTAGAGCACCTTCTTATGTATTTGAGAAACATTTTCTGCATAAAGACCTAAATAGCTCTAGAGAGGTTGGGGGTGCTTACCTAGCATTCTCTGTCTGTCTCTCTGTCTGTCTGTCTCTCTCTCTCCCTCCCCCTCTTTCTCATTTCTTTCTTACTCTTCCTTCTGGTGCAGCTCATGCGAGTGGGAGCAAAGAGGGGCTGTGCATGCCTAGGAAGTGGATCTCTCTGTGATAGGCCCAAGTTCATCATGGGGCTCGCTAAGCCAGGAACCCGGCTTAGGGTCCTTGGTGCTCCTAGAAACCCAGTTCATCTGCATCCCTCCCGCTGCAACCACTTGGGCATTCACTTTCCATTTAATAGCAGCGATTCCTACATTTTCTGTTGGATTTGACTTTAATATCCTTTGAGCTCTGGCTGAGACTTTCCTCTAAGATTGTCAAGTTTAATTTGTTAAATGTAACTGCAAAATCATCAACTCTAAGTTCACCAAACACGTCTTTATTTCGGTAGAAACCACCTGGCCTATTAACCATAGCTGGCTCACCGTGTCACAAAAGGGTTCCAAACACTTTTACAATCTGTAAAGTATTGATTATTTTATGTCAGATCTCATTGCTACCTCTAAAGTTCTTCCATACTCTTTGGTGTGAGTGAATTTCACTGGGGGGAAATGTTGCTTTAAAAATAATGAGCTGTCAAGGGAAGCTTAGAAATCACTTACTGAAGTAGAAATTTTCACTGCTATAGCTATCCAAATTCAAGAAACGCCACTTTGATGTGCAAATGCATGCAGTGAGTTCTAAGCCTTATACTTTGGCCTTTTCTAGAGATGAATTCTTATCTCTACCTCCCTCTGCACACATCACTAGGGAAAATGACCTCGTCTTTATGCTATATCAATTTCATATTCAAAAAATGCAGCTTTAATCCAAACACCTTTCTTAGCTGCAAACCCATTTACTTACCTGTCTATTTCACTGCCTGTTTGATGTCTTTATATAGATGTATCACATCCATAATCAAACTGATCTTCTGCCCAAAACTGTTTTATTTTCCTGCTTTCCTCATCCTAGTGAATCCATCTAGTCAGGAAGTTTAGTAAACTTGAGTTCTACTGTGACTATTACCCCTTTCCCCTTCCGCACACCAAACTGTCACAGACTATGAAACAATGTCTATTTTCTACTTCACATCAAGTCCCAGCAAACGCTGTTTTAGTTTTTATTCTCTCCTCTCCCCATATCTAGGCATAGTGCACTGTCTTCTAGGGAAGTAATTCTGTCTTCAGCTTCAGGAGTCTTCCCAGTAGTAATTGAGTTTCCCTTGCTGATGGCCAATGAATGGACATGTGATTCTATTCACAGTTCTATGAGCATTAAGGAGAGGCTTGCCAGGAGCTTTTTGGAAGTTGTCCTTAATTTCTGGGCAAACTTCTGGAAGTGATTCTATCTTTAGATGATTTCATACATGATTTGAGAACCGCCATTGTAACCATCTTGCTATATCAACAGAAAATGCAGTCCAGAAAATGAAGTTGATATTCAGAGCAGAAGCTCTCAGCCCTACCCTCTTTCTGAGCTTACTATTTAGGTAGCAGACTTATTTATGTTTGAGGCTAGCTTGTGCTATTTGTTACAAAAAATCTGTGAGGAATTCATCGACTCTTATCAGTACCTACTGTCCTTTCCTCCATCACTGTTTCTGCCACCACAGTCTCTTAGCTCAGGCTTTGGCACTTCCCCACTAAATTAATAGAATAATTCCACAGTTGGTGTTGCTGTCTCTAACCTCAGTCTAGAGCAATCTACCTCTGCAGTTGGCGGCCATGATCACTCCAACCCAAAACTAACAATAGAAATGTGTTTCCCCCAGACTCCTGTTCAAAATCTCTTCTTCTTTCTCCTTCTATTATTAACCACTTAAGGAAAATGAAATTATTCGGAAAATAGTTTTTTAAAAATTGGTATTAGTGTGTGAGAAAATAACTAGACATTCCACAGTCTCTAGACAGGCTGAGACAGAGCCCAAGGGACCAAAAGACACAGCAGCCCCTTAGTCCTGTTTGGGGCAACATCTAATCAGTCTGTGGACACAGTTCCTCAAGGTCTCCCAAAAGATCAAAGTCAAGTTCAAAACAGGCCCCAGTTCCAATATGCAGCTTTAGAACATCCAGGAGGAGCTGGTAGCTGCTCTCCCAATTCTGAGCATTTAGGAGATGCCTAATCCTCTCCTTTCTTATGAGCTCGCCAAATGGACAAGTACATCAAGGTCACCCTGAACAATTAGAATGTAAGGTACAGTAGTGGAAGCCATATGATGACTGTTGATTACTGTTTTACTGTCCATAGAAAGCCCTTAGTATACTATTCAGTGTCATAAATATATATAGGCTCCTATGGTCCTGCTCATCTCTGTGCCTTACATGTGCCTTACATCTTCCACTTGGTCTCTTGTCTCATGTCTCTGTGTCTTTGTCCTTGGTTTCCCTCTGGCTCATATGTATGGTCTTATTTTCTTAGCACTTCAGTGTTCATCTCTCTTATACAGAATGATCAGCAGCTGTCACATTCCTACCAGAATTTTCATGTTCCTTTCAGGCCTAGGGAAATTGTTACAGACTTGGGCCTCAAAACTAGGGCAGTTAGAGACCTTTGCTGGGAACTCTGAACTAGAACTGTGAGTTAGACATTCTCGGATAGGAGCCTACATTCTAAGTTATAAGACTGCTGGAGGCTATGTTTCCTGCCACATATACTGGAGAAGCTGAGAATATAGGCAAAGAAGGTTTGGGAGCAGAGGAGAGAAGGGAAAGCATGAGCATCTAGGCAGGAGCAGAGAGGAGAGGTGCATTCAGTGTCTGACATCTGATTGTGTTTGATTTCAAGACCTGGAATATTGTTGTACTAAGCCTCACTGGGACACCACTGCTTTATTAAATAATCCCTTTCTTCTGTCCTACTCCATTGCTTCTTAAGCAACTTCCACTTGACTCACGATGCTGGAGAAGTCCAGGCATGCCTGCCTTCTTTCCTGTCATTTAGCTCCTGTGGTTCTGTTGATTTCTGCACCTTACATCTTGCACTTGGTCTCCACTCTCATGTCTCTATGTCTTTGTCCTCGGTAACGACCCTCATTCCTGGTTTGTCATTTGTTTCTGTCTGTTTGATGTACCTATCTTAAGTAAAGGCCTGGTGCCCGGCCTAGAAGCCTTGTGTGCACCTCGGCCACCTCTGGTACAACCAGGTCTGCCTGTGCGGGGCTGGGAGCTCTGACGTGGAGATGCGTAGGTCCTTTGGAGCTGTCAACTCTCATTTTTCATCCCTCTCCTACTAGCTTAGAGCAAGGCATTTGTTTCATAAATATCTCTTAACTGACTCATTTAGTGAATGCTTCAATCAATTATCAAGTAAATGCCCTATAGAAGTCTGAGTGCATTTTATAGCCTAGAAAGTTAGTAATAGATAAATTAATAAAAGATAAGCCAGTGAGATTCCTGGAAAAGAGGCACATATACATGTATCCTTTTAGTGGCACTGAAAATGAATATGTCAGTTTTGGTAATCAATATCACAGTGCATAGTGAAACAAAAGTGATCCTATCTTTACTCCAAGCATAAACTCTGCCCAAACCCACCTACAAAGCAATAAAACAGGGTTTAAATACATTTATGGAAGCAACAAATGTTACAACAGCAAGAAAGTTAATTACTAACCAGTCCATTTTAAAAATATAAGACTATCAAAAATTGCAAAATTTGTATTAATTTTTATAAGGTAATATAACCGGAAATGTACAAACAACAATTTAATGAAATCTGTTCAATATAAGCATCGATCTGTTGAGATGACCCCTACCTAAATGACCATACTGGAGATACCAGGATGTAAACAAACAAATGCACAGGCTGAATAACTCTCAGGGTGAACTGTTAAGTGGTGAAAAAAGAAATTTACATTGTAATATAACAAAGCAGTGAACTCTTGCAATTTTTAAAAAATAACAAGTAAATAGTAGAAATAAGAAAAATGTTTGTTATATATTAAATTTTAAAGTGCAAAACTGTAAAAGAGCACGTTATTTGCTGTTTAAATTTTCAAGCAAAATTTTAAAGCCAGAAAGCAGAAAGGCAAGAATGAAATAGTCACATTAAATGACTGGATTGCCAGTGTTGTATTTTTTTAGTCAGAATTTTGCTTTGATTAAGAGGCTTTGTGACAATATTTACTTAGTAAAGAGAATCATGTACTATCCTCCAAGTAATGAGACATACCTGCCTAAAAAATACTGAAACACAAAATGCAGTACAATCAGTTGAGAGCCATTATATCAACATTGTCTCAGTTGGCAAATTTGCATAATGATTTATAGACATTTGCCCTAGCAATTGTGTGGAGATATGAAGCAGCTGTTCACTAGCTTGGCTCTGGCTTTGTTAACAAGAGGTGGACAGCTGTGGTTAATGAAAAACAATTACTAATAGATTATTCAAATATAGCTTTGACATGCATTCCAGCGTTGCCAATATGCAGACTGGCTGAAATGTAGATCTAGAATCTCTGTACCTGCTCTTTTCCTTTTTTTCCTGAGACTGCACCCTCTTGGGCTGGACCTAAGAGGGAGAGCATTCCAGTATGCGGAACAAGTTGCTCTGGAGGGGGCTGGATCCTGTTGTGGTTGACAGTAATAAAATACAAGGATGGTGATGTAGAAGGTGTAACTCATATCAACTGGGACTAAGAAAATCAAGTGCAGGGCCTGGCGGGATGGCTCAGTGGTCTAAAGCACCTGCTTGGGAAAGCTTGGGCGGCTTCAGGGACTGCGGTTCGATCCCTGGCACCACATGCTGCGCCAGCCCTGCCCATGGGGCGGGCTGAGCCGGCCATAAAAATGAGTGAATAAACAAATAAAGTTTCTGAAACAAGAAAAATAAATAAATAAATAAAAATTAAAAAAAAAAAAAAAAAAAAAAAAAA
>PVJA010048186.1:0-14314 GCA_004027025.1 Myocastor coypus | reverse complement strand
TCCTCTTCCTCTTCCTCTTCCTCTTCCTCTTCCTCTTCCTCTTCCTCTTCCTCTTCCTCTTCTTCTTCTTCTTCTTCTTCTTCTTCTTCTTCTTCTTCTTCTTCTTCAAAATATTTTTGAGACAGGGTCTCACTATGTAGTTCAGGCTGGCCTTGAGTTCACTTTTGTGGCCCAGGCTGGTCTCAAACTCGCACTGATCCTCCTGCCTCAGCCTCCCTAGTGCTGGGATTACAGGCGTGCGCCACCACACCCGGCTAAACCCTTTGCTTTTCTGTCCTACTTTCAAAGGTCCCTCTAGCTGCTAGTTAGTTTGGACATCTTGATTGACAAGTGCAACTAGTACTCAAGCACTTAAGTTGTCCCTCCCACATTTCCTTAGGAAGGCAGAGCCTTACACTTGGGGACTACCTTCCAGGTTTCCTCAGGAGGCAGAAGCCTGACATTTGGGGACTCCCTCCCATACTTCCTTAGGAAGGTGGAGCCTGGCATTTGAGGAGTCCCTTCCTTGTTTCCTTAGGAGGGATGAGCCGAGCCATTCTTTCAAACCTTTGCTGCCGCATGCAGTATGTCATGGGAATGGAACTGTCAGTCTCTGTGCATGGTGGGTCTAATGACCTGTACAAGTGACAAGCGTGGTTGATCTTTCCTCGGAAGGTGATTTGTTGGGTCATGTTTAGTTCACCTACTTTGCTGAGGATCTACAGGAATGACAGTGAGAGCACTCATACGGGCACTGAGAGACAGACAGTGCTGGGAAGACACAGCGGGACAAAGAGGACTTGGGGAGTGGAAGAGGGTCCGACGGGCCAGGCTGGCTGTGGCTGCAGCCGTGTGGGTGGTGTGGCTGTTCAGGAAGAGGGACAATGATGCAAGCACTGGAGAGGCTGGGGCGGGGCTGGGAGGTGGCTCCCCCGTACCCCACTTATTCCAGTCACAAAGTTAACCCTCTAGCTCGCTGTGCCTGGGTCTGTTTGTGCCTTTCCCTGTATTTATGATGCGTGTGCAGAGAAGCCTGGGAGTAGCCGGTCTGTTGATGACTCATGGAGGCAAATTTCCTCACTGTGCGAAGAGGCAGATGTGTGTGGTCACTTCTTTCATGGGGTTGGCCATGACCAGTATGTTATGTAAGATAGAAAAGAACCCTGCACATATTTACTCCTCTCTAATGTGGCTGCCAACTCCTTTATCCCCAGTACTAGGGATCAAACTCAGGACCTTGCACATATTAGGCAAACACTGAGCTAAATCTCCAGCCCTTTTCATTGATTGATTGATTGATTGTGGCACCTGGGTCAAATTCTGGACTGTGCACTTGCTAGGCAGGCAGTTCCTGGCCTCATTCTTAAAATTTTGAGACACAGTCTCACTAAGTTGCCCAGACAGGCCTCAAGTGTGTGATCTTCCTGCCTCAGCCCTGCAGATGTGTGCCCCCACTAGCGTTCGGTGGAGTAGTGATGGATTTGCCGTGTCACACTCACCAAGCCCCCCCGGGACAGGGGTGTTTGTGGGGACTACACTGAGGCCTGGATGGGGAGGCACACATAGTCTAGGCACCCCGGACCCCCCAGGCTGTCTGAATAGACAGATCTGCTCGTGGGCTGGGTCTGGAAGCCAGAGGCTCAGAGGCACCAAAACCCTACTTCTTCCTTAACAGTGAGAGGAAGAATCATTAGTTCATTCATTTTCTGTCTTGTCACTGCAGAACACATTCCTGAGCCCTTGCTCGGCCCTGTGGTGCCCGGTGGCACAGCTTTGGGACACAGGGGGCAGGACCTCCCTGGTAGGGAGGGCTGCAGACAGAAGCCACACACTCAGGGTGCTGCTCTGGGCCCTCAGGCCCACTGTGCCTGCGCGCTGTTCCCAGCCACCCAGTGCAGTGAGAACCCAGACCTCTCAGCAAGGCCGTGGCAGGCATGGCCCCGGGACCGATGCAGGACTCAGCCTGGGCTGGGCAGTGAGGGTGCAGGTGTGTTTGGGGAACTCAGGGCAGGGGCCATAGCATTGCCCTCAAGGCAGACATGCCCCAAGGGGGGTCGAGCCCAAGGTGGGAGGCGGAGAGCCAAACAGTGCATGGGATCCATGTGCCAGTGGCGGTCACACCTGCTCAGGGTGGAACTTTTCAGTACCATCAAAGAGCTGTCTGGGGAGGGGTGGGGGCACAGACATCAGCTGCCTGGTCCTGGGGTCACTGCATCACTCTGGGGTGCACCCTGGAGGCCAGGACCTCAGAGTCCTCTGTGAGCCCAGGATTGAAGTCTGGACAGCTCTGGGCTGGTTCTGCTCTGTTTCCTGGCTCCTCTCCCAGGAGGGAGTCAGCTGCAGGGCAGGAGTGGAGCTTAGACTCAGAGCAGAGGCCATGGACACTGGCATGGGGGCGGGGCGGGAGAGACCAACTCCAGCTGGCAGGAGAGCGCCCACGGGCGTGATGCTGGCCCATTCGCACCTTCTGGAGGTGTGGGTGCCAGGCCCCAGGGCTTGCCAGCATTCCCAGAGGACGTTGGAGGTGATTTTAAAGTGGGTAATTGTGCACATTATTCTTGCTGACACTACCATAATTAGTAACAATCCTGCAGTAATTTTTAGCCTCACTTTTGCTCATTCTCATTCTTGAGGGATTTTTATAATATACAGAGAAGAGACATTTGCAAGACTCCTCAAGTTTCGGTATACTGAGGCACATGGTCCCAGCAGAGCACAGGTCCAGCTGTCTTGGAACATCCAAGTGACAGTGGAGACCCAAGGATGCCTTGCTGCCTAGTGACACTGCAGACAGCAAAGTGCTTCCTGGTTCTGAGTGAAGTGGTTTAAGTCTTGTTTGGGGACAAGAAAAAAAAAAAAAAATAGTGGGTCCTGTCACAAATCCTATGAGCGGCAGCAGACGGTGTTTCATTAAAAGGCACAGGGAAAATGTGGCTATAAATCTTTCCTTTTGGGGAGGTGGATTCTTCCTGCCACAGAACAGAGACCAGCAGTCATCATGAAGGGAAACACGCATTTGGCCAGTGTGTATTGGTCAGCCCCGGGACTCACCGCTTGAGCCCCACGACCGCTTTGGACAAAATGACCCATTTGTGGTTTGTGGGAACACTCCTGGGTAGAGGCGTGGCTCGTGCTGTGGCTGCTCCCAAGACCCAGTGTGAGCGGGAGGTGGGGTGCTGGGGTGCTCGGCTGCCCAGCAGGGCTCCCCAAGGACAAGGCAGAGGGCGCTGCTGGAGCATGGTCACCCCGCTGCGGCCCCCACTCTGCCTCTTCCGTTTAGGCTTCAGCAGATCGCTGCACGGTGCTCTCTGTTCAGGACCTTCCCACCCAGCCCATGGACACCTGCTCACCTCCTGCTCCACTTTGCCCTTTGTCCTCCCCACTGTCTGCCCCTCTGCCACTCAGATGCCGCCCCTCATCCTTCATAGCCCCTGCCACGAGCCTCTGGGGCTCCTCACAGCACAAGGTGACACCACTGCCAACACCCGCAATGTGTGTGGGACAGCACCTTGCACCAGAGGGTTGGGAGCTGGATGACGGAGGCCTGGGCTGGCAATGGACCCCACCGTGAGGGTTCCCCAGTGGATGACGGTGGATGAGGGCACCTTGTGTGACCAGGATGGCCTATGCTCCCCCATGTAGGAGCCACAGGCTCAGACTTAGTGCTGCCAGGCAGGGAGGAGCCAGCTGTGGTCAGGGACACTGACCCAACGAACAAGGAACCTGGTAATCCAGCGAGGTCACTGAAAGGAGTCATGCCCAGCTGAGGAGAGTCTGAGCTGACTCCTTAATTGGAAGATTTAAGGGGTGTGTGTGCTCATACATGTATGCGCAGCATAAACATATGTGTGGCCATCAGGAACTGCATGCAGGGTGGGAACTGTCAGGAAACACCCTTACGGCTTTGCCTCTGTGTTGTGCTGGGCCGCCCACTCCTCGACTTGTGCGGTGTTCCACGGTTCCCTGCTCTGAGCATGGGCATACCTGCACCAGCTGTGTCCCCATGGCACATGGTGTGGGTTCACCAAAGTGCTGCTGAGTGCACGAAAGAATTCCAAGCTATAAACACTCTCTTTTGTTTGTCCCAGTGTCTTTTAAGCCTGGGTTTCCTTGGGCTTAGCTCTGATCTCCCACGGGGGTCTGGTGTGGGTGTGGTGCAGAGCTGGGCCGGTGGCAGGGTCTCCATGCCTCTGCGCTGGTGTGGGGTGAAGGAGAGGAAGTTTTCAGGAGCTGTACAGGCCCTGCTAGGATCTTTGCTCTCTAAAAAAGTATTCGAAACTCCCACGTTGTAAATTTTAAAATCTCACAGTGTGAATGAATTCAGACGTACGTAACACTCAGACTACCAGGAATCTGAGAGCAGCGGTATCTGCCGACTCGCCCTGAGTAATTAGCAGGGTTTTGCACCTCTTCCCTTTGGCTGGCAGCAGTAGGCAACTCTTCCTTCTCTACTGTGAGTCCACGGCACCAAATCTAGGAGCTGTGCGAAGCCCTCCCTTGGGTGTCACTCCATGTGCTGGAACCTGGTGCCAGAGGACAGGTGGCTCCAAGACCCCTACCCAGCTTGGGAGGGGAATTGCCAGTCGGCCTCTGGCCCAGCCTGTCTTAGTTACTCTTCTCTCATTTCTGTGACAAATACCCGACACCCAAAATGAAGGAAGGAAAGGTTTATTAGCTCACAGTTACTGGAGGTTTCAGTCCATATTTGGCTGGCCCAGGGCTGAGTGGAACAGAACAGAGACCATCCAGTTCACAGTTCATGGCGGCGGAAGAACAACAAAATGGTGACAGAGGCAGCCAACCAAACAGGGCAGCAGAGCAACTGCGTAGTCTGTCTGTGTCTCTCTTTATATTACATCAGGCTCTCTGCCTTAGCCTATCCACGTCAGGCTGCACCCATAATTCCCAGGAGTACTCAGACCCATACTCTCATCAGTACTAAAACATGTAATCCCAGTGGATCATCGGGCAAGTCTCAATCAAACTCTAGAAGTTCCCGCCCCATGATTGCATGAAGCTTTGGGGGAACAACTAGACATAAACCATAACACAGCCATGAGCCAGTGCTTGATCCAGTGCATGCACGCACGTGTGCACATGTTTTCGTACATGTCTGCGGCCATAGTCCTGAGGATCATAGCAACAACTCCTCAGGCCCCAGCGGGAACTGGTTAAAGTACCTGAGTTCTGGAGATGAAAATAGCTAAGGAAGCACAGCCACCGCTGTCAAGAAACTGAAAGAAACGCAGGAGTCGCTTTTCTGAGTGGGATCTGCTTTTCCTCACTCTGCTTGCCACTCGGGCGACAGGGCACCTCTCAGGAACAGAGGCCAATCGAAGTCCCAAGCCCCCGTGAGCTGCACTGTCCAGAGATCCTCTCCTGTGATGAGCTCGGTACAGCAGGGGTGCTGGCCACGCCACGGCTGTCCTGTGGCCTTCTCAAGGTGGACCTGAGCTACAGCCAGGGCTGTGGTGGGTGAGTCACTCCACAATTTAATACAATGTTTCTACCCCACATTCAAAAAATAGCAAGAGGAGAAGGTTTTTAAGCCAGAACACAACTGCCCAGCTCAGGGAAGGACTCAGGGTTGCCACACAGCTGCTACCCATGGGAAGACGGTGGAGAAGGCGGAAGTGGGGGGTGTGCCTGTGTGCACATGGTGTGTGTGCGTGCACAAGCGTGCATGTCTTGGCATCTGTGTTGCTGAACCTAAGACCTGACACCGGGCCCTTTACAGAGGACAGAAGCTTGCTTCTCGCTATGCTGGAGGCTGTGGATGGAGTCCAAGGACATGGGGATCTGGGGCTTCTTGAGTCTACACCAGCAGAAGGCACAAGCAGGAGGGCCAGGCTTGAACCTGCAGTCTCTGCTTTTTACATGGCTGTCGTGAGCGCTCTGTGCAGGTGGAGGCTGGGGACTCATACTTCCCACTCTCTTTCTCCACTGGTCACCGCCCTGTATATATTTCCAGCATATATTTTGGGGGGCACAGCACCTCTGTCTCAGGTCCTGGCTCCATCTGTGAGGTTATCAGGCGTGGCAGGGCCCCCAACACAACTGAAGAACACGGACCCAGGCCTCCTGAGCGCTTCTGTATCAGCTGCCTTGTTAATGGCCCTCCTTCACACCCTCTTCTACGCCAGCCACCCACTCCAGGGGTTCCGGATGCCACTGGCCATGGGTGCCTCTCCCTATCTGCACTCCCTTGCTTCCCTGGTGGCCAGATGGCCAGCGCCCCACATATTCCTGCACCCCAACTCTGCATGCTGCACTGTGAGGCCTCTGTGTCCCATACTGCCTTGGGGCAGCCCTCAGGGAAGTGCGGAGTTGGGAGCTGTCCTGCCTTGGGGTGGCTTGTGTGTGTGTCCCAGCTCAGTGTGAACCAGCCGAGCTCCCAGCCGAGTCGCTTAACTTCTCCAATCATCCTGGCCCTTGTGGGTGGTCTGTGGGTGGTCTGTGGGCAGTGCATGGTGCCCTGGGGCCCCTTTCCCAAGGGTCAGAAACTCCAGCTTGACCTGGCTTGGTGCTCTCTGCAGAGCTAGCTCCCTGTCTCACATGGGGCAGGTGGCTGGGAATGCCACCAGGGACTGCTAGGTTACAGACAGGCGCAGTAGGGCAGCCATGCTCGCCCCGGCAGCTCGTGCTGCCAGCTTTCGGGTCTTGCCCTCTCTCCATCATCCCCAGGCCTCCTGTTCTGAGTTCCGGGAGGGAGGTTTACTGAGCAGGCTGTGGAGCTGCAGATCTGGGTGTAAGCCCCTCCTACAGGCTATGCACCTTATGACCTTGAGGCAGATGTAGAGCCTGTGTGAGTCTCAGCTTCCCCTCTGGTAAAATGGGCACAGTAGTGCTGCATCCAGGAGCATGTTTGGATGGGGTGGCACCCGCACTAAGAGTTAACAGCCCCGGGAGCCACCTGGGCCACGCTGTGCTTTGGATCAGAATGGCCCAAGCTGTCGTGTGCTCAGAGGCAAGAGGCGTGTGCCCTCTGCCCCTTCTGCCTTGCAGCCCTCTGCACAGGCAGAAAGTTCTGGACCTGTGAGGCCAGTGAAGCTGCCTGCCTTTAAGTGACGGTGTGGGTGCTCTTAGTGACAAGAAGCCGAGCCAGTGCACTGCTGTCACTCCCCGGTGGGGCCACGAGGATGGCCCTGCTCCCTGTGGTGTGGCTTCTGGATTTGTCTAGGTGCCATGTGGAGGGTGATGTGACCCAGGAGATTCACAGTCTCTGCTGCAGCGTCTAGGGTTGAGCGAATGGGGTGACCTAGCGCCAAGTGCGGACATTCGGGAATGGGCTCGCGACTTGGGCTGAAACGCCGGGCTTTTGCTCTAGTGTACTGGAAAATCTCAGCCTGAACAAATGTTTCCACAAAATATTTCTCCTTGGGATTGCCAATGAAGTTCAGTGTGTTATTTCAGATATTATTCCACAAGATCAAAAAAATTAATCATTAAAATGTTGTTATGTAGAACAGTCTCCTAGAAAAACGAATATTGCATTGTCTTGATTTATTACTCTTTTTTTTTTTTTTTGTGGTACTGGGGATTGAACCCAGGACCCCGCGCTTGCCAAGCAAGCACTTATTCTACTGAGCTATCTCCCCCGCCCCTCTGATTTATTACTTGTCAGTAAGCTACATTCTCATTTCAGTCGATTTGTTCCCAACATGTAGGATGATAACTTAGAACACAGTGTATGATTAATTTTTAATGGTATTGAATATTGCATGCCTGAAAATTCTTTATTACATTAAGTAGATGCTGAAGTTTTAATGCTTTGTGGGCACTTTGTTCATCCTTTAAACTATTTTGTCCACATTTTAAGTCTTGAAGATTTTGTCCTTCAAATACAATGTTGTGTTAAACAGGTTTTGAATGTGTTTCTCAGTGTTTTGGTTGATGATGATAATTTAAGAAGTTAAACGCTAAACTTTGACAGCATGTGATTGCTCTGCTGGTGACTATGAACACTGCAGAGGAAGAACAGTGATATTTTGTCACCTAAGTTCCACTTGGAAGCGACGTTTGATCAGGAATCTGGACGTACAGCTTCCGCAGCCAGGAAAGCCACGGAAGGGACTCGCCCAGTGTGGACTGGAGCTCACCGCCTCCTCGGGAAGGGAGCTGCGCTCCACCCCAGTCCATGGAACCTGAAAGTGGGGCTCAAGGCGAGCATCTCCATGTGGGAACAGGACTGCTAGTGAGGCTGCTGGCAGAGAGGAAGAAAGCGGCCAGAGGGTTTTCCCAGAAGAGGTGCCTGCTTCAAAAGAGAGATTTAGGAGAAGGAGCAGCAAGCTTAGGTCACCAGTGCACGGGGACACCCAGGGGAGGGCGGCTCTCAGAGGCGGCCTTGAGCGCCTGCTGGCGTGTACCTGGCATCTCAAGGAAGAGCTGGCTTTGGAGCCTTTGGAGCGGGAGGGGCAGAGGCGAGGCTCTGGGTCGGGATGGAGCCGAGGTGGGCGTGTGGCTGGCAGTGGCCAAGCTGGCTGCGGGGACTCCTGGTCTGGCCCTGGCGGCCGTGAGATGTGAGTGGTGGTCTTGGGCGCGGGTCTTGGTTCCGCTGGGCAGGCAGGCAGGCGTCTGCCTCTGTGAGCCTGGGTCCTGACTTCAGGCCAGGGGAGGAGGCGGAGAGCTCTCTGCCTCCGCGTTTTACTCACCATCAGCTCAGCACCTCTTTGTATTTTGGAGTGACTTTTGCTGTTCTCCTGAACTAGGTGTGTGCTGTGACAAAACGCCATGCTAGGGTTTAGTCTGAAGTGTCTCCCAACAGCTCCTTGTGTTGCGAAGTTGACTGGCTCATGGGACACTGTGCTCGCCCCTGCAGAGTACTGACCCATGTGGAGCTGTGAGGGGTTGTGTGGCTTGGACAGTAGCTTTCTGGTCCCCACGCTCACCTCTCTTTTCTGGCCAGTGTACATGAGAGGCTTCTTCGGAGGCAGCATCATTCTGGCAGGTCATTTCCGCCTCAGAGCCAGATGGCCCATGGATGGAACCCCTGCCACTCTCCTCTTTTAAGTAACAAATGGCCCTTGGTCCATATCCTCATGACGTCATGTGGCAACTGGCCTGGATGAATAAGTTAAATTTCAAGTTAATCGTTAATTGTTTTACTCATTAGAGTATTTGCCAATCAGAACAGAAATCAGTCAGCAGCGTAAGAGCTGCTGCGATTGTGCTGATGCCACTGGCTGTGTGGGCCGTGAGGGGAAGTAGATGTCTCGGGGAGAGGCCTAGCTTTCCAAAGGGACTCCTGTCCGTGTGCCCAGAGAAGGCGGGGTTACATAGGGCATCAAAGTGGCTCCAGGCAGACTGGACCAAGGCTGTGGCCCAGGCCCAGGAGCAGAGCCCTGCATGTGGTGCCCGGGCTGGGAGTTGGGGCCATGAACAGGGCACATGGGGTCTCAACTGCAGCTTCTCTACCCCTGAAGGTTGCCAGGAAAGCAGAGGAACCCTGGCCACAGATGGCTGAGCCACTGCCTTGCCCCACAAACAGCCAGTGAGAGCAACCAGCACTGCAGGCAAGAAGCTCTTTGAAAAGTTGTTGTGGAATAAGTCCTATGCATGAAAAATGCCCTCAGTGAGTGGAAATAAGCAAGTCCTTCGATTTGCATTTGAGAAAGTTGAGTAAAGCAGGATTCTGTGACCCCCCGGGAAGCCTGCACAGCAAGGCTGCAGATGTCCGTCAGGAAGGATATTGCCAAGTCCTCTGCACAGCTCTGTGTCCCTTAAAGACTTACCAAGCCACTCACTGGGAAGTTGGCCTAAGCCCCTAAGCGAGTTGTGGCAAAGAATAAGATCCAAGAGACAGGCAGTGTGATTTCGGGGAATCCAGAGAGGTCAGAACTCTCTAGGAGCTAAGACAACAATGTCTCTAGATTATTCAGTTTCAGGTGAAAGAAAGGGACAGTGGTAAAGGGGTAAAGGTAAAGGGGAAACTGAGCAGGACTTTGGGATGCTTAGATCAAGGGCTTTTCCACCCAGTGAGCTTTGCCAACTGGGAGAACGGTCCTGTCTCTGAGAATGGTAGTGGCTACTGCGGCCGTCTTACCTTAAGAACAGGGGTGAGAGCCAGGTGTCCTCAGCTGTGGCATTATGTTGCCCTTCGAGGTGTCGCCAACCAACCCAGGCCTCTCCTTGATGGCTGTTGTGGAGAGTTGCACTCACTGCCTGCCAGCTGTTGCTCTTGAGCTGGTTGCTTAGGCCTGGGGCAGACTCAGAGTGTCAGTGGATTAATTCTAAATCCTGCTCAGAGCCACTTCAAGGGCTTGCCATCAGTCATTTGAAAACCTTATCCTTAGGACACCCCCAAAATTTATATGCCACACCAGAAGAGGCAGTCTCAGGGGTCACACTCAACCTAGTGAGGTAGAGCCCCTTCCTGTGTGGAGCTGAAGGGAGGCTTGGGATGCTGAGACAGTGGTGTAGGGAGGTGGGGGAGAAGTTGGGGCCTGCAGGGAGCTGGGGTGTGGGAAGCTTTCTGGCCTCCCAGCCAGTGAGACTGGGGGGTGGGGTATGTTTTCCAGCGCTCAGGAGTTGAGGTCAGGGTTTGCTGGCAGGCAGCAGAGGGCAGAAAGCTGGGCCAAGCACTGAGTGCTTTGTAGGGCTGCGAGAAAAATCCAGGCACCCAAGGCTCAGTGCTTGACAAGTACAGCCCTGGCCTGGACCTAGAAGGACCATGCCACTCAGATAAGGGAGAACTACAGCAACTGAAAAGCCAACCTCAGCTGTCTCGCCAGCTCAGAGATGCCAGCCCTCAGTGTGGACTTAGGTGGTTTCTACAACATCAAGTGCACTACGGGCCTGGGAAAAAGGAAGAAATCCTTGGTGGAGAAAGATAATATAGTGCCAGCCCAATGCTTGGCACACAGTAGAAAGTAATAAGACAGGCCAGGACCTGGGACTCTGGAAGGGATGGAATCAGAGGCCACAGAATCAAAGCTCTGATCAGCCTGAAGGGGGACAAATTTACCTGTATTCTGGAATTTTCCTTTGGTGGTAAGTGCTTGTTTTAGTGGGAGTATAATCACATTGATGAAAGGCAATGATCTTTATAAAACAAATAGCACAATCCTCAGAGCTAGAAAGCAACACACCACTACTTCATTGGCAGGGTCTGAGTGATAAACTATTAAGTTTATCATTTTTATTTCTGAATTTTCTAACTTTTCTTTAATGATCATTTAGCCTCTAAGAAATATTTCTGCTCTAGAACCACCCAGCCCAAGAGGTGAGAACAGCCCCGTGGTGCCTGAAGTACCAGAAGAAGCAGACAAACCTAGGACTGCAGGGAACTGTAACGGGGTGCCTACTGTGGGGTGCAGGGCTGTGGCTGTGCAGTTTGGGTCAGAAAGACTGGGTTGGAATGCAAGTGCTTCATGTGGCCAAAGGGACACGGCTTGTTATTCCCAGCTGCTGTCAGAGCGCCAGCCACTTTCCCACTGGATGATCTTTCCATTCACATGTAGTGGGCTGGGCGTGTGGGGCTGTGGATCAGCGGGTGCGTAAGAGTGCCAGTGACCAGATGCTGGGACAGCCAGGGCTCTGGCGGCCCAGGGCTCAGGTGCTACTGATTCGAACCCTTTAGGTTCTAAACAAGAAGCTCAAGCATGAAGTTTGCATTTCACCCACTCTGAGCTCTGGTCCTGTCTCCCGAAAGGCTCAGCTTTCTAAGCTGGAGGTGTCTCTTGGTCCTACAGGTACTAGACAGAGGTGCAGGCCAGACCCAGTGGGCCCAAGGATCCGCAGCTGTCCCGACCCGTCACCCAGAGCCTGAGCCCATCCAGGGGCGACTGGAGCGGCTTCTTGGACCCTCAGGAAGCCAAGTGGGCCTCCTGGACCGGTGCCTGGGAACGGAAGGGGGCTGTGGCCTGGCCAGCGACCAGGTACAGGTATGGGGTGCAGATACAGGGTGCATGCCTGTGCCGGATGCAGATGAGGGGTTCGGGTGCGGTGTGCGGGACGTCCCGAGGGCGGCTACCTGGGACCCGCCATCCCCTCTGCGCGCCGCAGTCCCCGCCCTCGGGGCGGGACCGGGCGGGACCCAGAGGGGCGGGACGAGCGGGGCGGGGCCGGAGGCGGCTGCGCAGCAGGTGGAGCAGCCACGCTGGGCGGAGACCCGCCCGCCTCGGCCGCCCGGCTGGGCACCTGGGTGCGCGTCGCGTTGGAAGCCGCGGGTCCCGTCGGCGCGCCGGTCCCGCGCCATGGCCTTCACCTTCGCAGCCTTCTGCTACATGTTGGCCCTCGTGCTGTGCGCCGCGCTGATTTTCTTCGCCATCTGGCACGTGAGTAGCCCAGCGCTCCGCAGTCCCGGCCCGGGTCGCCCGGCGGCCGCTCAGGTGCTGACGACAGGGGGAGGCGCGGTGTCCACGCGCGGGCACAGTTGGCCCGGCGTGGAAGCAGAGGCTGGGAAGGGGGCGAACCGAAGGTAGGGTCAGCAGCGGACAATCCCTGCCCTGCTGGGTCGTCCTCGGGACAGACTGCGGGGCCCAGGTCCGGAGCAGCCGGCACAGGCTCTGGGGGCCCAGCCCCGCTCACCCGGGGAGCTTGGCAGGAGAAACCCGCGGCCGGGAGTCGGGGGCAGTGTCTCAGGTGCAGCCTCTGCCCACCCACCCTGCCCTGCCCTGCCCCGGTGACCCGAAGGGATCCTGCGCGCGAGCCTCAGAGATGCGGTTCTCCAGGAGCCGTTAGCAATGAGCAGGACCCGAAGCGGAGCCCAGGGCGCCTGGCTGGGTAACCTCTAGTGCTGTGTAGCGTTTGTAGAGTAAGAGGGTTTGTCTTAAAATAGAGCTCGGCAGCTCTGTGACTAGCTCTGTGACAGGTGGGGGTGGGGTGGGGCGGTGAGGAGGCCGGGGAGGCTCTGCCAGTCACAGTGGGAGTGGTGACCCCGGTGCTCCCTACTGCCCGGGCTCTAAGATTCACAGGCGAGGAAGCAGCCGATCTAGGGGCCGGGCCGGACCCCGCCATCAGGGCTGGAAGACTGTCCCGCAGCCACAGGGCTTTGTGCTCTGTTCTGGGCTACCCAGGGAAGTCTGGTCCAGCCTGTGCGGAGAGCCAAGTCTTGGGGTGGTCTACTGTTAAGGAAAAATGGAACTTTACCCGCTTAGCACCACAAGGGGCACAGGGTAGAGCAAGCTGAGCAGTGCCCAAACCTCTGCTGCTTGGTTGTAAAGGAACTTTCTCAGCTTCGGCTGTTGGGGGCGGACAGAGCATACTTCAGGAGCAGGTTAACTGAGTGGGTGGCTGAGTGACACCGGCGAGGCAGCCAGATACTCCGTGACCCGCGCGCCTCGTCCTCCGTCTGAGCGCAGCCAGCCCGGAATGGGGCCCATCGGGCAAGATTCCTGCTCCTTATCCTAAAACGCGCTGCTTTTCTTCAAATTCAGGTCACAGTCCAATTCCCAGCCAGGCTCAGCCCTCCTCCCCTGGTCCACTCCTCCTCTGCTCAGAAACAGCCCAGACACATGGCCGGTTTGCTTCCTGTGTGTTGGGGCGGGGGGCGGTGCAGCTCTACGGATTGCAGGATGCACGTGTGTGGGGGTGTTGGTTGCACGGTGTTGATTATCTCAACCAAGACGTAGGAGAGCTGTTCCGCGTCAGACGCGACCGTCTCCTCCTGGCTTCTGTGTTCTGAGCCCTTGGGAGCTCAGCATAGACTTGGTCATATCCGGAGCACGGGTGGGGCCCTGGGCAGAGCTGCCCTCCCCACCCCCCACCCTGGGCTGGGGGCTCCGTGCTCCCCATCAGGGTGGAAGTCACTGCTGATTAGCACCCGAGGGGCCAGGCTCTGCCCCATGGCCCTCGGAGCGGCTCCCAAGGGCTCCTCCTGGTCTCCTCCTCCTCCCTCCCTTAGGGCTTAGCAGAGGAAGAAGGATGGAGCCAGCTGCAAACACCTTACCTTGAAGTCTCATTTTTTATATTGGAAAATAATTTTTTTTAATGTATTTAGTACAGGGTCCACAGGGTCTCACTATGCACATCGGACTTGTAGTGATCCTTTCCTCAGCGCTGGGATTACAGGTGTCTGAGCATGCCCTGGGGGTGGGGCCAGCAGGACAGGCAGGGAATTGAACTCCGGCCCCTCTCTGTTTTCTTTTCTTTTTTTTTTTTTTTTTTTTTTTTTTTTTTTTTTTTTTTTTTTTTTTTTTTTTTTTTTTTTTTTTTTTTTTTTTTTTTTTTTTTTTTTTTTTTTTTTTTTTTTTTTTTTTTTTTTTTTTTTTTTTTTGTCTTTTTGAGACAGGGTCTTGCTATGCAGTTGAGGCTGGTCCTGCGCTCACTTTTGTAGCCCAGGCTGGTCTCGAACTCACACCAATCCTCCTGCCTCAGCCTCCCAAGTGCTGGGATT
>PVJA010048185.1:0-14296 GCA_004027025.1 Myocastor coypus | reverse complement strand
TTCACTACTTATATCATTAATTATAGTGAAGTTGATTACACACAACAAAACAAAATAGAAGGTGATAATATTACAAAGTAGAAGGGAATCTAATGCACTTAAGTGATTTCTCAATGCTTGCATTTTCTAGGAAGTGGCTAAGGTCCTAATTTTATTCTACTTTAATGTCAAATGAATATTGGTATATTTGGATTAAAACGCAAAAGAATGGTAAAACTGTCTAAGTAATAATGAAAAAATAGTAATGAAAATGGTAACAATATGATTCAGTTACAAAAAGTGCTGAGAAAGTATTGAAAAAACCCAATTCAACACTGAGAAAGTATCAAATGTAAACTCATAAAATCACAACCACACTAACTGTAAAGGACTTGAAATTCCAAGTTTAAAAAAAAAGTGCACTGGTTTAAAGAATCATCAAATATAATTTCATACTAATTGTTTCACAAATCAAGATAGAGATATTTATAGAAATGACAAAAAAGCAATAAACAAGCCACATGTTATCTAAAATAAAGCCGAAATTTTCATTGAAATTTTTAAAAACAGATACCTCTAAATCATAAAAAAATTAGTAGTTCAGATCTGCAATTCTACATTTCTATGTACCTATATATGAGCTCATATTGACTTAAAATGAAATCAAAATACATAATGTCAACATTGATAGAGATATAAAAATCACTGGACAAATTCACTATCAAAGTTTTTTAAATTACCATATATATTAAATATAGATAAATACATTTTGTATGTATCTTAAAATGATTACATTAGTATCCTTTAACAGATTTAGGAGGTTGTATGATGGTCTCTCTTTCATGTTATCCTATTATTATCTTCAGAAATACATAGCTATTCTTTTCAGTATTGCAAAATTAATTTGTTAAGTTTATGTTATTTTATGTATTATTAGAAATATTTAGCCAATATTTTTGCTCCCTTTTATTAATAGTAATTACAATAGTCTGCTTATCTGATGAGTAGCATTGGAAGAGAACCCCTCTGTTTTACTCGAGTGATTTTTCTATAAATTTATGGTGTTTGCTTTCTTTAATGTTTGAAAGAAGTTTCCTTAAAAAAATCTCATCCTGATAATTCATATCAATCATTTATTCACTTAAATGGGTTGAAATTTTTAACTGATTACTAAACTATTCAGATTTTCTTTGATGAGCAGGTTTTAGAAAATTATAATTTTTTCAGAGAATTTGATTGGATTCTCTTACCATGAAAATTTACTAGTATAATATAACATCCTATAATTATACGCTTGTCTTCTGAAACTTTTCAAAACATGTATTTTTAAAAGAATATAAACTGGTGATAGAAAAAACATCATTAGAAATGATATAAGGCTTCACTAAACAATGTAATAGGAATTCAAAATGATTGCTTTAGTACATGATAATGTCTTCAAATTAGGTGTTCAGATTACCAGGTATAAATGTGCAAGAATTTTTAAAGAAAATAAAATAATAACAAAGTAGTTATAAGAAATTTAAAGGACAGACCAAATAGCTCAGTAGATTAAAGCACCTCAAAGCAGGTACAGAGGCCAGAGGTTCAATCCTTGGCCCTGCCATGCCAGCCCCGCCACTGGGGCACACTGAAACTGGGCCTGGTGGTGTGCACCTTGAATGCCTGCTCAGGGGAGGCTGTCAACAGGAGGATCACTATGAGTCCAGTCTAGTAGAGAAACCCTGAACACCCATCAGCACCCCACACAGGAAAAAAGTCAGAGGAAAATGAAAAAAAAAATAGGTATCAGTTACTCTTTTCTGTGAAAGGAAAATAAATTGTTTAATGCGAAGGAAAACACGAGATGAGGAAAAGGCCAAATGAAAGAAGGGAAAAAATTTTATTTAGGTACATATTCAGAATAGTTTGGATAATTACATTGTCAGTACACATCTTTTTTTACTTCTAGTAATATTTTTCTCAGTTCTTTTATTTATTAACTCATGAGATTTGAATGTGTAACTTCATAATTAAGGATGAAAATAATTCTGTCAGGGTTAATCAGCATTAATGTCATGATTTTACTGTTACAGTTTTGTGTTCTATAGTAATGATTATATTATAGTTTTTAATCTTATTTTTATTTGCCTTTTTATGCATAATATCCTAACTAATTTGAAATTTTCTAAATTATCAGATTTCAGCAAATATTCTAAATGCTTATTATGCTAATTCTGGACTTTTCTACACTGCATGCATTTTTCTGGTAATTTTATTATATTCAATTCTCAGTATTACTCTATTGTTATTATTTTTTTCTTCCATGCCCTTATTCTTAATGCAGCACAACCTCTCTGAAGTGTCATAATCTTAAAGCTCAATATGATGGGCCTTCACAAATATCCACTTAACTGTCATTTCAATCCTTAAATAAATTACTTTCAGTATTCCATAAATTTTCCTAATACATCTTCCCATTCCTAAACTTTGCCCTAAATGACTATTTTAATCTTTTCATCTAATATTTTTCATTTATCATTTTATTGGTGATATTTATATACACCATTGTATCAAGCAGTGTTTAAATGTTGATCATGGGTACTATCTGATTTAAAGATGTTATTGCAATTCATTGTTAATATTATTGTTGGTGAATATTTGGATTATATTTAATCTTTTGGATGTTAGGCCTAACACACCACCAAGCAATATCGGTTATAATATTTACAACCATACATTATTTTGGAAATGGAATGGAAGTTGAACATGGAATGGAATTATGAATTTTTTGAAACACAAAATATTATCTCACTAATTTATTTGGTATTTCGTTCTACTAACTTTATAACTTATTACGCCATCATCATTTTTTTAATGTCCCTTGTGGCTCCTTCAAAACATGTGTAAATTTTGATGAATGTGAACAGTTCCCCAGCATCTCACGTAATATACCATACTTTACCTCACTTTTTAAAACTTCATTAATTTCAAGATTGATATATAAAAATCACACACTAAATATATAGATGCAAACATATATCTTTGAAGATCTCACAAACTTCATTCTAAATATTTTGAATTTGTGTCAATAGCTGCATTAAATTTCAGAGCTATTAATCTTAGTTGAACTGAAATTTTAGCCAACATGTGGGAAAGCTTTTACTTAAAGTCATCACCGTTATCTTTGTGTGGCTTTAAATCTGATATGTCTGTAGCTATAACATTATTTTTTACTTAGGTTTTGCCTGCGATCTTTCTAACTTGGAAATTTAATTTTACAATTCATTACCGTTTAGACATCCATCTATCATCTATCTATCTATCTATCTATCTATCTCTCTATCTATCTATCTATCTATCTATGTATCTACCTATCATTTCATTTTTGGTGGGTAGACCCTTGTCATGTAGCTTAGGGTTACCATGCACTTGCAATGAATTTCCTGCCTCAGCTTCCTCAGTGCTGGGATTACAGGTGTTTGCCACCATGACCAGAGACTTTGTGATTTTTCAAAAGAGCCTCTTTCACTTTCACTTAATGTGCTGTAGGTTATTTTAAATGGCTGCATACATTTTTATTCCAACAATAATTTTCAGTCTTTTTTTTAATGTGGGAGAAAACTTTTGCAAATGTTTGCACATCTCCCACAATTTCTGAATAAAAATTTTTAAAGCTGCAAGACAATTTCATAGATCTTAAACTGAGATTGCTTGCTCACAGAATAAAAAATGATATATTTCTATAGATGTGTTATTTATTCTACATAGTTTTAATATTCTCTTCTCATTTCTTAAATAAGATAATGGTATAGACATAAAGCATCTCCACAAAAGTTCAAAGTATAATTTTCTACTTATTTTTGTAATAAATTGAAGCTGTTCTAAAATAGTTGACATACATTTTTACTATTCAAGATTCTTATATGCAGGCACATTATATAGTAGGTAATGCCAACTTTTCTATTTTCCCTTTACTTTAAATTAATTATGACTTTTCAGCCAAAGCCTTGCAGCATAAAGTACTATTGAGTTTAGTTTATCTCCAACGATATTAACTTCTTTATTTCCTTTTCAAATTTTGTATATATCATAATGAAAATGTACACTGATTTTAATTTGATAGTACTTCTTGTAATTACAACATGAAATGCACTGAAATAGTTGGGTAGTAAGACTACTAAACCATAAGCAAGACACTTATGAATACAATTATAGCCTACAATAAAATTTAAAATGAGATAAAAAATTCAGTGATATAATCACATTCAATATATCAGTTTTAATATTATTATGCATATATGTTGCATTATCTTTTATAACTATATAAAGTTATTTTTGAATGCAAATAGAAAATTTGATATATTTAGTATGAAACCTGCACTCTTGCTTGTTTTGTTTTGTTTTATTTCATGTATAACTCAATGCTAGTTTACTAGTAGTATATACATTTGATTTTCATTTTTAACTAGAATGAGGCTATTTATGCTCTGGTCTCAGTGTCTGTCAAACAAATAAAAAGCCTTATACACATGCAAGGAGTTTAAAATGACATAAAAACATTTAGGATTTGCTTCTGGCTGGAGGATTTCTTTTTGCCATAAAAAAATGTAGAAAAGCAGTCAATTAACACTGATAATCTTGACTATATGACAAACTGAAGGTCACAGTTCCTTGAATTTTAAATGCAAGCTCTGTACCCAGAAATAAGGAGAGAGCAAGAGCCTGTCACCTGTGGGGGGGGAGGAAATAAACTCTGTTGTCTTGCTCCAAGTTCTGTGAAATGGATTTAGTGCTTGGACTTAGCTCACATCCTCTCTCCATCCAAGCTCACCTAGGTGTGGGAATACTTTAAGATTGCTTTTGCAGTGCGATTTTAAAAATATAAATAATATTTTTAAATACATGATTTTTCTTTCTTAAACATGAAGATCTTGTCATTTAGAGTAAGATAAAAATAATTCTTTAGGTTGAAACGAAAATACATTTGGATTGGGCTGGTTTCTTTATGTTGAAAACACTTAACAAAATTTGTTTTCAAATTTCTTGGAAGAACTTCTGTAATTCTAGTTACCATAATTATGCTGTTGGGAATTTTCTCTCCCGCAAGCCCTCTGCATTGCACCAGAAGAGGAGAATGTCTCTGTTCTATATACTATATAAGGCTACTTAGACCTTATGTAGTTTTTTTTTAAAGAATATTTGTCAATTTATCTCTACAAGGGTTGACTTACAACAATGTTTGGACTTCAGCTTTGTAAAAGAGAAAAACTCTTCAGGAACCAGTGATTGATGCAATGTTTTAATGCCTATGCTAGTAATTCTACCAAGACAGAATCCTGTTTTCAGTATGCAGGTGAAATATTAAACATATCTAGTTCTTGACTTATTTCATACCACTGTTTGCATAGGGAAATTTACTGTGGATTTTGTCATCATTTATAAATCTTATGATGCTACAGAATGACATTTATTGTTGAAATTTGTTGGCTCATCAATCTGAATTCTTCTTTTCCAGTTTATTAAAAATATTCTTCAACATAATGTGACATTTCATCAATAACTTAATGATCACATTTCTTGGAAGTGGAAGATTTTTAAATTTTGATCTTGATCTTTTCTTAGCAATTTCTGCACCATAATTTGCATATAGAGATATTATTAATGTCCCATGATGGTTTACTTATAATTTCCTGGAAGTATTCATGGTATTCAATATCTTATAAAATATACTTTTAATGAAAATGACTATTTTTAATTTTGAATGGCCATATTGAATCTTCAAGGCTTTATTTGCTGAATTACTATGACCATCAACAAATATCATTAGATTTCCTGAGATATTGCTGTATTTTGAGTTCCTGAAGGAAGAAATAAAGCAAGTTAGATTATCACTCTATTTGAAAGGTATTGATAATTATTTAGGAGATTGCGTGTGTCTACTTTGGTGCTACAGCATAGCTCATCAGAAAGCACTGCTTCATCACTAGAAACATAAGAGCTGCTCATGGTCCAGTAATAAACACAGTTTCCCTCTTCGATTGCCTCTCTTGCCTTAGCTGATACCTATATGGGGTTATGGGATATGTTTGTAAAAGACAAGGGTATATAAAAGGCAAAATGGAAAAGCATTGTGCAAACTGAAGAACTTGGCCTAGAGGCACACGCAGCTTGAAAGATGGAGTCTAACAAGGGAATTTTATTAATTCGTTAAAATCTTGTTGGAAAAAAAACAAAAGAAGAAGAAGAAGAAGAAGAAGAAGAAGAAGAAGAAGAAGAAGAAGAAGAAGAAGAAGAAGAAGAAGAAGAAGAAGAAGAGTTACTTAGCTCAGTGATAATGAAAATAAAAGGGTTTGTTGTTGTTGTTGTTGCTGTTGTTTTGTTTTTAGAAAAGAAACCACTACCATCTAATCTAATTGCTAAAGGAAGTATTCATATTTATTTCCTACAATTGCCTGTGTTTCTTACAACTTGAATCACTGAATTTAATTTTTCTTGTGAAGTTAATTGTGGGTTTCCAGTTAATTTTATAGAATGTGACAGACTACATTTTCTGAAGATAATCTTAGTTCATAAGGAAACTCCTATGATAACTAGCTGATGCTTAGAATCACATCATTTGTCTATTTTATTTAATTTCAAGAATGAGAGGCAAGTTTCCTATTACTGAGAGTTAGAACTTATTTTCTGCTTCCCGATTGTTTTTGAGGAGTAACCTTCACAAAGATGCTTCTTCTTTGATGCCTTTCCTCACTGGGTCATGCTCTATCCTACACTTATTCTACAAAGAGAATCTGCGATATTTCCATAGAAATTGATGGACATAAAATTTACTTTTACTTTCTTTTTGAGATTCAAAAGGTAATTTGAATGTTTGATTCCTTACTTTCTTGCTGTGCCTTTACTGTCATGTTTGACTGCCATAGCGGCCATCTTATACACATCAGACACAATTTTTTTTTGATTCTGAATAATTGAAAATCCATGATCAAGACACCAACAGGTGCTTGTTCAGTTCATTGTGTGTTTTTGTCAGCACCGTGGCCTCTCATGAAGGAAACATGGATGAGTGAAGAGAACTTCAGAGTCCCAAAGGAGGTCATTAATCTCATTCATAATGATTGTGCTGTCACGCTCTAGTCAGTGTCTAAAAACACCACTCGTGGTACCATCACAATGTCAATTAAGTTACAATATATGAATTTCTGGAGACAAATTCAGATCAAAGCAATTATTTGTCTTCTTTTGATTTTATCTCATTTTATTCTATGGGAAATTTCATCATACTTCTAAGAATGAAACTGTAAAATAATACTTTTATACAGTAGATATTTTAGGCCTAAAACCATTCTTCTTATGACATTTGTCTTAAAGTGCAAACTCTTCAGCATGCTATCCTGTAATCCTGCCTCTGCCTCTGCTTGCTTTTCTTGTCTGTTTTCCTGCATTCTTGCACCACATTTATTTTACTTCAGTTTTATGAAGATTTCAAAATATGATTCTCATTCTTTTATTTTTATTTCCTTTAGATTTTAAATTTATTTACTGTTATATAATTTCCATGTATTTCCTAGGCCAAATTTTCATCAAGAACACTTGTGTGTATCTCTGTTTCTTTAATCCTCATCCTCTTTTCTCCTGTTTCCCTGCTTAATCTCTTTTAGAGGTTATAGCCAACCTACACCATATCTACCTTGTTAATTAGCTATTTAAATAGCAAACATACCAATGGATCACAACATCATTAGTTAGCATTTACCCCTAGTTCAAAGATATAAATACAGTCCATAAATACATGAAGACTTGATGATGTTTAGAATAGATAACAGCATGCTAATGTAGATCATTACGGCCCTAAAACTAGATATTGGTGAAAGGATAGATAAGATAAAATTGCTCCTTACTTAATAATGACTGGAAGGAAGTGTTATGTATATCAATATTCACATTCCTTAAGTAATTTTTTCTTGTTAACATGCATTTGTTATTATTTGAAATTAATTTGCTTTTTTATCAATTGGATAATAGTCTTTTGGTTGTCATAATTTAGCTATCAGGGACATGCATCCTTGTTCATGTTGTACGTTCATTGCTACTTATGCTTGGAGCCAAATTTTACTATGTCTGTCTTCATTATATAACTGCTACTGTTAGCTGGGCAAATATACTCCTCAAGTTGCAGCTGAAAATACGTTTTTCTCTTGAGTCACGACAATCAATCGTGTTACTCATTTTCTCTTTTCTCCTTCAGCAATCCTGAGATAATTTTCATAACATTTTCTACTCATTCCATGATGATAAATCTAACCACTCATCTTTAACCAGGAAATTTCTGAGAAATATGTCAGCAAACTAAGACCCTCTCCCCATCTTCTCCCCTTAGATATATTAATTTGAATAGTTTCTCACATACTGACACAGGAAAATATGTTCACAGGAGCTAAGTAAAACAGGTAAGGGGATATAATATCTACTTTTGCCATAATAAGGAAAGGCACAATGTAAGAGAGAGAAAGGAAAGAATTTTGCACATCATCCATCCTCCAACTCCGAGATGCACAATATGGAAAAGTATGCTTCTTGTTTAGGAACCATAGAAAAACAAGTATAACCCTTAGACTTACTGAAATAGTAGGTGTGATAAATATCTCAGAGAAAATAATAAATGATCTTCTTAAGGATTATGTAAAATTGGACACGTGTAAAGTGAAATTAAGAAGATTAAAATAAATATCTTCTCCTTCTCTGTGCAAATATCAGTGTACTCCAACAGACATCAAGAACTTTGAAGGTAACAGGACACGACCTCATGAATAAAGTAAGTCATTTCAAATCAAACAGAAAGTAATCAATATCTGTGAACCACTGGACAAAGGATTCTAAAGGAAGTGTTATAAGAAAGCAAGAAAAACTCTAAAAGAAACCAGAGAGATAATTCAGAAATTTTCAGAGCTGAAGTAATTTTTAAAGTTCAGACAATTTTTGAAATTGAAAAGTTTACTAATCAAAATGAAAAACACAGTAGAACACCTCAAGGGCAAACTCAGTCTCACAGAGCAAAGATACAGTGGCCCTAAATGTAGTATCTTAAAAGGTACTGTTGGCAGAAAAGTGAAGTAGAAAAGAATCATGAGGAAGAAACAAAGCATTAAGGAACTATTAAAAAGAAATTGAAAGGCAAATATTCGGTACTGATGGATAAGAAGTATTTTAAAATGTCAAAACACTGAAATGTTTTTAAGATACAAAAGGAAAAAAAAAAAAAAACATCCAAACTAAAAAGTGATACAGCCGGGCGTGGTGGCTCACGCCTGTAATCCCAGCACTCAGGAGGCTGAGGCAGGAGGATTGATGCGAGTTCGAGACCAGCCTGGGCTACAAAAGTGAGCTCAATGCCAGCTTCAACTGCATAGCGAGACCCTGTCTCAAAAAGACAAAAAAAACAACAACAACAACAAAAAAAAAGGATACAATTGTAAAGGTACAGAGAGGACAAAGATCACTATTTAACATCCATTCTACGAAGTTGATCCCAAGAGTATTAAAACAATGTTCTCAAATGAGAATGACAAAGAGCTTCTTAAACTGGCAAAGCAATGGAATCGAATAGCATATAAAGTTGTGCCATTGAAGCCAGTAGATTTATCAGCATACTAGAAGAGATTGGAATGACATATTCCCATTAAGAATAAAATCCTAGTAAATCAAGTATATGTTGTATTACTTAAGGATGTTATCCCTTGAGAAAAGGGTCTGACATATTCCTGGATGAACAGAAGCTGAAAGAATTTATTACCACATATGCTATCTTACAGGAAATGCTACATCAAAGAAAGGAATACTAGAAAAGGAAATGAAAAGAATACTATACACTGGCAAGAGTAACTATACTAAAAACATCAAAATGTTTTCTTAATTTTAAATGACAAGTAAATCATTATTTTTAATATGAAGCCAAAATAGCTAAAATGATAATTAAATTAAAAAGATAAATGATAGATAATGAGACACTGAGAATTTAAAATGTAGAGAGGTAAGAAACACATATTTAAAGATGTTCTGTTACCATTTCTTCTTTTGCATATTTTACTATTATTATGATCAATTTTAACTTTTTATAAGATTAAAACAGCTTAGTATAATCGAATAATGTTTTTTATAAGCCTTGTGTTAATCACAAACAAGAAACCTCAAAATAATAATCAATAACAACTACAGTCTGCAAGGTGAACTCACAAATTAAGACCTTAGAAGAGTGAGAAGAAATTGCCAAATGGCTAGAGAGCTAACAAAATCACTGTATTAGTATTTTCAATGTAAAAGAATTAAATTTTCAAATGGAAATACATACTCTCCTTTTCTCAGTCTTGTTCTATTCTATTGTTGCTCTGTCCTCTCATTCTCAATTTGAAGGTCTTACTCCATCAGGCTTCTCTGAGCATCTTGGTGCATAAAATGAAAATTGGAGAAGATACTGCACCAAATGTACATGAAAAAAGACATTATATTTATCTATTTAGAAAAAGTGATTGTGTAAGAATAAGATAGCAATAGAACAATAAAGTAATTTTCTTTCTACTTTTATTAATTTTAATGGTAAAGAAATAACAGTGAGACAGTTTCAAAACAGGTTAGTAGGACAACTAAAATAATTAATACATTGCTTATTGTTGTCTTCATAGCAGTTGTTCAGAGTACAAGAGGCAGACATGAGATCTTTTCTAAACACTATTAGTACAAATCTTCTCATTCAACAAAGAGAAAGTAGCAGTATATATTGTCCCATAATCTATCATAGTAGTGAGATATCAGCAGAATAGTGAATGTTGGAAGCTGATACCTTGAGCATTTTACAGCTCAGCATATTAATATGTCTTTACTTTTTATACCTCATGGTTAGATTTTTCTGCTGGATGGTTAAGACTAAGATAAAGCAAGACCTATATAACAAAAAATGTAACTTTTATATCTGATAAGGTCAGTCAGATCACCTCAGGATTTATCTTGAAACCATGTACAGTATTTTGTAAATCTTTTGCCAGTGTCAGCCATCTGGATGAGTCATGGCCATTGCTTGAGCAGTTTGTTCTCTGTGAAAGCCTGAGAATGCTTTCTCTCTAGATGATTCTCCTGAGGCACACTATACATTATCAATTGTTTTCCTCTGCAGTAACATAAGCTCCTTGAACAAAAAAATTTGGGACATAATTGTGTTATATAATGTTACACTAATGGTTTTCTTATGTCCTGAGTCCTCATTGACCTGGAAAGACTAGGGCCAAAATATTGGCTATGCTTGTTGCACTTCACTTTCTCTAACTTTTGGTCTGAAAACTTAAGTAGCTAACCCTCCAAAAGAGAAGCTTAATGACGTTATTACTGTATAACATAGGCACTTGAGCCTAACATCACTATCTTTATGAATGTCAAATTACTTACACATAACATGGAACGGGTATTTTCCATCAATTATTGATATTCTAATAAATCCCTGCAGGATGTGATAAGAATTATGAATTTTATCACAGAAATTTCAAAATCTAACCATATACAAAATTGTAGCAGGTCAATGTTATAGCATGTTATACTTTTCTCGCATTCTCTTTTATTATCTTTTTTTTTTTTCCTTTTTCAGACAGGGTCCCACTATGCAGTTCAAGCTGGCCTTGACCTCACTTTTGTAGCCCAGGCTGGTCTTGAACTAGCACTGATCCTTCTGACTCCACTCCCCAATTGCTGGGATTACAGGCATGTGCCACCACACCTGATTATTGCCTTTAAGAAAATTTACTTGAGAGAGAGTATAGCAGTAATTTATGTGACATTAAAAGCAGTATGCATTTAGAATACCAATATGATAGGTATTCCAATCATGATTTTAGTATGACTATTGCTATCCTCATTGTAGTTGGTTAGTTTACATATATCAGCATATATAGTTAGTCAAGGTGACAATGCTACCAATTAATTGCTAGTTTCAAAAACCTATTGGAGATTCTTAGAATAATTGTTTTAACCATCCTGTGTATATAGGTGCAAGGTGTCTCTTCATTGCTTAAGCCTTAAGTTCATAATTTCCATTTAGTTGTATTATACCTTTCCATTTTTATTTCTTCTTTTAAGTTTGAACACTATGGAGCCTATGATTTTTGCACACGTTGGCCTGGTTTATTTCACTTATGAGTATATGTTCAAGATACATTCACTTATACATGAGGGGTTTGAGTTTATCGTTCTGTATAGATGAGTAATAATCCATTATATAAAAGCACCACATCTTTCATCCATTCTTTAGGTGATGGATGCACTGGTTATTTCCAAGATTTGGCTATCACAAATTGTGTTGGTGTAAACATAGGTGCATAAATATCACTATGACATGGTGTTTTAACTTCTTTTTTTTGAGAATTCCAAGTAAGGGGATAGCTGGATTGAATGGGATTTCCAGTCCTAGCTTTTATGGAGCTCCCACACTGATCTCCGTAATTGTTCTACCTGTCTGCATTTCCCCCAGCAGTGGAAAAGTCTTCCTTTTACATAGCCTCTCCAACATTTGTTTCTGGTTGATTTCTTTATGATAGTCATTCTTTCTGAGGTGAGATGGTATCTAAATGTTGTTTTAATTTGCATTTCAGGGATGGCTATTGATGTGGAACATCTTTTTCATATATTTATTAGCTTCTGGTATTTCTTCCTCTGAGAAGTGTGTGTTCATCTCTGATGAGTATTTCTGGATGTGGTCTTTAAGTTTTAGGGTCTTAATGTGTTGTAGTTCTTTATACATTCTAGAGGGATCTTTTTCTGAGTGTTTCTTAGTTAATTTTTTTTTTCTAACTTTGTGGGTTGTATTTACACACTGTTGATAATTTCTTTTGACATGCAAAACTTCGCAACAGAAGGAGGTCCCAGTTCTTAATTCTTTCAAGTCTCACTCGTGCAGTTTGATTTTTGTCCTTGAACAGTTTGCCTGACGTGAAACCTTCAAGATTTCCTCCTACTTTCTCTTCCGTTTTAATGTTTTGATATTTAATTCATTTTGACTGGGTCAAGTTTTAGTCTTTGGCATATAGAGAGCCAGCTTTGGCCATATCATTTGTTAAGGAGACAATCTTTCTTCCAGTAAATACGTTTGGTTCCTTTGTCAAAGATAAGGTGGCTGAGCGTGTTTGGAGTTATTTCTACATTTTCTAATCTATTTATTGATCCTCACATTTATTTATTTTGTCAATACCATGCTTTTTTATCATAGTACCTTAAATATAATTTCAACTCAGGAACTGTAATGCCTCCTGCCCTGTCTTTATTGCCTAGAATTTCCTCTGCTATTCTTGATAATTTCTGGTTCAAAATAAATTTTAGGAATGATTTTTCTAAGTCTGCGAGGTATGTTGATGGCATTTTGATAGGGGTTGATTTAAAACTGTATAACAGTTTTGGGAGTATAATCATCTTCTCACTGTTGGATCTTCCTATTCAGGAGCATGGAATATCTTTCCATTTTCTGACAGCCTCTATGATGTCTGTTTTCAGAGTACTGTAATTTTCATTGAACACATCTTTTATTTTTTCAGTTAGATTAATTCCGAAGCATTTCATTTTCCACAGTGCTATTGTAAAGTATTGTTTGTCTAATTTTCTCGTGTGTTTCTTATCTATGCAGAGGAATGCTATGAATTTTGCGTATTGATTTTGTATCCTGCTATGCCACTGAATTTGCGCATTAATTGTAGTAGTTTCTTGGTGGAGTTCACAAGTAGTGTAACATGTCATCTGCAAATAACAATAGTTGAATTTCTTCTTTAACTATTCTTGTTCCTTTTATCTCTCCCGTATCTAATGGCACTAATTAATGATTCCAGAACTATATAGAATAGGAGTGGTGATAGATGACATTCTTATCTGTACCAGATATGAGAGTAAGCAATTTCTGATTTTCTCCATTCAGAATCATGTTAGCCATTGGATTGTCATGGGTGGCTTTTATTCAAATGATGTACAGGCCATCTATTCCAATTTTTTTGTAGGACTTTCAACATGAATGAATGCTGGATTTTGTCAAAAGCCTTTTCCTCATCAAGTGAGATGTTCATGTTGTTTTTTTTAATTTAGCTCTATTGATACAGTGTATTATGTTTATAGATTTGCATATGTTGAGTCATACTTGCATTCCTGGGATGAATCATATCTGGTCATGGTATATAGGCTTCTCGAGCTTCTTGATGATTTGCTATATTGTATTTGCTAGGATTTTTTTGGCAATTGGTCTGTTCTCTTTTTTCAATTCTTTTTTTTTTTTTTTTTTTTTTTTTTTTTTTTTTTTTTTTTTTTTTTTTTTTTT
>PVJA010048184.1:0-14246 GCA_004027025.1 Myocastor coypus | reverse complement strand
TGAGAGCCTGAATACCCTGTAGATCCTTCCCTAAAATAGAAAAAGATAAACTAAACACACAACAACAACAACAAAAACTGTAGATTAGCTGGGTGTGGAGCCACATGCCTGTAATCCCAGCACTCTGGGAGACTGAGCCAGGAGGACTGCAAGTTCTAACCATGGCCAGGCAATTTAGCAACTTAATTAGACCCTGCCTTAAAAAAATAAAAATGGGGCCAGCAAGATAGTTCAGCAGTCTAAAGTGCCTGCTTAGGAAAGCTTAGACAACCTCAGGGACTGAAGTTCGATCCCCAGCACCACATGTTGTGCCAGCCCCACCCCCAGGGCAGGCTGAGCCAGCCATAATATAAAAAAATAAATAAATAATAAAGATAGTGAGCCGGGCGTGGTGGCTCACGCCTGTAATCCCAGCACTCGGGAGGCTGAGGCAGGAGGATTGGTGCGAGTTCAAGACCAGCCTGGGCTACAAAAGTGAGCTCAAGGCCAGCCTCAACTGCACAGCGAGACCCTGTCTCAAAAAGACAAAAAAAAAAAAAAAAAAAAAAAAAAAAAAAAAAAAAAAAAAAAAAAAAAAAAAAAAAAAAAAAGATAGTGAGGGATGAAGGCCAGTGTGGAGGCTCTAGCTTCAATCTCCAGTACTAAAAAAACAAAACAGAGTACAAGAAAAACCTCATACAGAAAACACTAAAATTACATATAAAAAGAGAGTTCATTTTGCAACATCTCTCATATACAGTGTGATCGAAAATAGTGAGTGCTTATTTTTAAAGCATTTATTATAATAAATGACATATTGCCATTAATCTCCCTCAAGATGCTCCTTTCACTTCCACGCGTGTCCCATCATTCCTTGCATGTCTACACACATATCCCATCATTCCTTGCACTTTCCACACATGTCCCATCATTCCTTGCACTTCCACACACATGTCCCATCATTCCCTGCATGTCCATACATGTCCTATCGTTCCTTGCACTTTCCATACATGTCCTATCACTCATTGCACTCTACACACATGGTCCAACATCCCTTGCACTTCCACACACATGTCCCATCATTCCCTGCATGTCCACACACATGTCCCATCATTCCTTGCACTTTCATACACTGTTCTGGAAATCTCTCACATCTCCACTTGCATTGCAGTTGCTGCCTCAGTGTCCTGATATGATTTGGAGCACCACTCTTTCAGGCTCACTCTGACTTTTGGGAAGAGCCAGGCATCATACTGTGCCAGCTCCGGTGAGTGGGATAAAGACACACAACCATGTTTTTTGGTGGCTCTCGGCAACACCATTCACTATATATGTATGTGTGTCTGTGTGTGTGTATATATATCATAAAACTGCTTACGAAAGAGGACTTTAGAACTGCTTACAGGGAGTTGGGGATATAGCTCAGCAGCACAGTGACTATCTGGCACACACAGGTCCTGAGTTCAATTTTTGGTACCAAAAAGAACTGCTTGCAAAAATGACAAGAAGAATGGCACAAACGTGTGCAAAACCGGTAGGAGTACTTTGAGGCATGTCATGGCAATGGGTCTTAAGAAAAGGTCTGGGAGGATACGCCCCTTCCCATGTCTGTGGCTACGGCTGATTCGACCAACAGAGGGGCACTTTGCCAACTGCAAATGCATCCTCCGGGTGAAGGCTTTCTTCTGGGTGTCTTCCGGTCCAGCCGGCTTCCTTCCTTAGCCTGGTCACTCCCCCTGCTCATCCTTTGCTGGCCGCTCTTCTGCTTCGCCCCTAAACCCTGCAAGAGCCCCAGGTCTGCTCTGAGCACCCCATGGATGATCCCATGAGGTCGTGCCTGGTTGCCACCGACAGTGTCCAGGCCTCATGTCCCTGGCTCCCAAGCCTGCGCTCCTCCCCACTCTGGGCCCCACCTCACTCCCCTTTTGGCTGGCAAATGCTCATCTCACTCCTGTCAGGACCAAAGAAGCTTCTGATGTCCCAAGACTTAACAATCCTGTTCAGGACAATAAATCACACCAAAACTGCTCAAGGCAGAAAACGATGCCTGGCTTCTCTTCACTGGCCCCACACAGCTCCCATCCAGAGATGGCCTAAAACTCCCTGGTTCTTCATGTTCCTGCCACTACCCTGGTGTAAACCACTGCAGCACTTCACTGCAGCCACTGGAAAAGCACAGTGGCACTCTACAGGCGCTCCCATTTCCTTCTCATTCCCTGCCACAGCCAGAGTCTTTTACTATAATCCATTTCTTAAAATTAAAAAATCCACTGTGGCCAGGGGTGGTGGTGTATTGCTGACATCTCAGCACTCGGGAGGCTGAGGCAGGAGAATCACTACAGAGCTTCCCAGGGCTAAACAATGAGTTGAAGGCCAGACTGGGCTACATAGTAAGACCCTGTTTCAAAAATGAATGAATGTTCACTGTAAATCCTGCCCCTCCCCCATAGGCTCCACAACATTTGAGCCAGGCTGGGGTTCCCGACGCCTAGTGTGGGCTCATAGTGGTTCCTGAGCTGACACAGCAGGGAAGGGGGATGAGAGGGAGCAGTGGCACCCCGTGGCACTCGAGCTGGGCCACACAGCTACTGCACAGCAGGGTAGCTGTAGCCACCAACTGCATCCACACAGCTCAAAGAGCCTGATTTCTCAGGGCTGAACTTGCAGGTACCAGCCTCATCAGTGCTGTCTCCCGGGTACTCGAGTCCACAGCCACTGTTCCTCACTGCTCCTGGCACCAAGTACTCTCCGCACACAGTGTCCACCTGCACCCCTCATGTGGGGCACTTGGTCCTGGGGGGAACGCCCAGGAGAGGCAGCAGGTTCCCGCGCACTGCCCACACCATGGTGGGGTCACGTGGGCCATACTCTTCCAGAGTGTGGGGCATGGGGAGGGGCGCAGTTACAGCACACAGAGGTTTTGTGACTGTGTGACACAGGATTATGTATGACACGGGACAGAGACAGGCAGAGAGGTACAAAGACAGGGAGAGGTGCAGCCGGGACTCAGAGACAGATGGAAGGGAGCAGACAGGAGCTGAACAAGAGAGAGAATAAGGCAGAAGTGTGATGACAGGGACAGGGACAGGGGACCAGATTCTGCAGGAAACAGGGACCGGAAGAGACAGGCACACAGAGCCACTGGCCTGGGCCCCTCCTCACTGGCCACAGTGGGCAGGAAGCAGAATAGGGACCCAGGACACTGGTGGATGTCCCCCCGTGGGTGTGACACTGCCCCATCCCCTCCCAGCCAGCATCCAAGGGTCATTTCCCATCTCCTTGGATCAGGTCTCTGATGAGCGTGGGCCGAGCCACCATGGGGGCCAGGCCAGCTGTGGTGCTGGTGTGAGCAGCGGGGGTGGGGGGGCAGGTCCAGGTGGGATGTGGCCCCGCGCTGCCAGCTGCCCTCACAGCCTCGAGTGCTGAAGCCAGGGAGTCTGGAATCTGTGTGTTCAGTCTCAGGTGTCCGGCAGAGGCACCCTGGGGGCTGCATGAGGGTGCCCCCTCCCCTGGGAGCCAGTGTGCTGCCACATGCACTGGACACCTGGTCTCCTCTCCTTCCTCAGCTGTGGGTGGGTGGCTCCACCTCACAGCCTCCCTCAGCCACCCATCTCCACCCAGGAGCAGAAGTCTGAGCAGCCTGGGGCAAATCCGGCGGAAGCAATCAGGCCTCAGTCCCTAGACCAGCGCTCAAGTCAGGGCAGGCTTGAAACCGATTTGTCAACTGAAGAGTTGTAGTAGGGCAGCTTCCCGTCACCAGGGCAAATCCCTGAGGTAAGCCACGGAGGGGAGGAGAGGCTCTGGCTCACAGGCCATGGTGAGGGGAAAGACCATGGCAGGAGGGCCTGGCAGAACAAAGCGGTCAGAAAGGGAGAACAAGGGGAAACCAGAGGCTGAGGGGCAGGAACACAATGGGGCCCCCCAAGTCCCACCTGCACAGCTCACCCTGTCCTACCAGGCCCCACCTCCTGGGGTTCTTTCATTTCCCAACAATGCCACCAAATCATGCAGCAGTCTGTGGGTGAGTCCACTGAGGAGGCCGGCACCCTGGGATCTACTGGTCCTTCCCAGAAGCCCAAGCTCCAGACAGGTGAGCTTTGGAGGGTGCTTTAGACCTACCAAGGATGTGGGGTATCTGGCACCCCGACCATGCTGGAGCTTGGCCCGACCCCTCACAAAGGGAGGCCAAGACTCTGCTCTAGACCCAGAGCAGTGAGCGCCATGGCCAAGATGCCAACCCCATTCCATGGGCTCCGGAAGCCATGCTTTTGTGCAGCTTGAACTGATCCTCCTGGATACTTCCTTTTTTTTTTTTTTTTTTTTTTTTTTTTAATTTTATTTATGTTATGGCCAGCTCAGCCTGCCCTGGGGGTGGGGCTGGCATGTAGTGCCAGGAATTGAACCACGGTCCCTATGGTGGCCTAAGCTTGCCTAAGCAGGTGCTTTAGACTGCTGAGCTATCTCCCTGGGCCCCCCTGGATACTTTCTGTACCTACAAGAAACACAGTCCTCAGAAGCCTTCGCCCAACCCTCATCTTTAGCTAGACCAGCAACTGGCCTCCAGGAGACCACGGGCCACTCCAGATGCCTCTCTGCGTGACACAGCTCGGCAGGGAGCTTCTGCACCAAGGGAGAGGAGGCCAGGGATGTAGCCTCTCGCCCGCAGGGGTCAGGATGGCCCCACACCCAAGGGACCTGGCCCCAGACGTCAGCTGGGAGAAGAGCCGCATCAAGTGTTTTCCCGACCAGGCAGAAGCTGGGTGCTTCCAAGATGCCCTCGAAAAAGGGCCCCCCAAATAAAACCTCTTCTCTGTCAGGAGCTCCTACCTCTTCTCTCACCCTCAACAGAAAACAAGAATGTAAGGCTTACAAAGCCCGATGTGGCTCCCAAACCAGCCTGCCAGGAGTCCTGTGCCTGCCCTGCATGCCTGCCACCAAGCGTCTCCAGTCAAGTAAACCCAACCCTAGCAGAGTCCTCAACTCCCTTCAAGCCTGTGTGGTGGGGGGCTGGAGAAGCGAGGGGCTCAACCCTCCAGTGTGGCGTTAATATTTGCCATCTGCTCGAGCTGCATTTTCACCGCAAGGGCTGCTGGGGCAGGAAGAGGGGGCAGGAAGAGAAGGCAGGCTGGTTCAGGGCCGGGAGGAGGCGCTTCTGAACCTCGCCTCCCTCCTTTGTGTCGTGCCTAGTTCCGGCTCCACTAGCCTCCCCCAGCGGATAAAGCCTAGCCAGGCTCCTCCCACAGTCACCCTTCCAGGGGGACCCCGCAGGGGCAGAGGGAGGTGCCTTGAGGAGGCAAAGCCTCCCTCCAGGCGGAGGCAGGAGGGCGTAGTGGGGGAGGGGAGGGAGGGACATCGGAGCCTGGCGCCCACGACTCCTACAGGCCAGTCTGGGCAGGACAGCTCTGCCCACGGCCTCCATTGCCTCTTTCCAGCTCACTTAAGCCCCTCTCTAAGCTCTCTGCTGCCTGAGGATACCGTTCAGAGAAGTCTGGAAAGCCGGCTGTGGGCCACAGAAGGCTTCAGAACACCCAGCGGCATTTTATGCACACCTACTATGTGCTCGGCCACAGCAGGCAGCTCACAGCCCACAGGCAGGTTCCCAGCACGCAGCGTGGATCAGAGTGTCTTCCTGAGGCGGCTCCCCAGAGGCCCTCCTGGATCACTGCTTTTTTCACAACCAGGCACAAGTATGGGTTCTTCTGTGGAACCTGCTTCCTAAAGTGCACGCAGTGAGTTCATGCAGATTACAGGCGCTATATATGAAGCTGGCCAAAAAACGCGCATCTTTGGGTCAAGGGATCTTGGCTATGCTTCGGGCACCGAGGCTGTGGGAAGATGACGGAGTGGGAGAGGCACTCGGAACAAGTCAAAGCGGAGGCAAATCCTAGCTGTCACCTACGCTGTGTGCCCCTAGACAAGTGAAAAGGCTTCCGTCTCCTTCCTCGTAATCTGGAATCACATCATCAATCCCCCAGAACAGTTACGAGCACCCTAGCCCCTTCCTTATGCAGCAGTTGCTCAATAAAATGGCTGGCTGCTAGGTTGCTTCTAAGAGCCAAGGAGCTTTCGCTGGGCAGATGCGGAGAATTGGAGAAAAGCACCCCTGGGCACCCCCATTCACGGCGGTGGACCCGAGAGCAGCAGCTCACCCATCCTGAAGACAGCACGGGAGAGCATGCACATACGCATGCCCTCGAGCCTGACGTGCTGTTCTCCACGTGAACCTTCAGCGGCCAACTCGGAGACATGGGAAGATGCATATAACCTCTAGATGCGCTCGGCTTTCTCCCCAGACAGGCAAATGTGGCCTCACGTGGTCCTCATTTGTATAGGTTCAAGGCACGGGCTCTGCAGCTCGCCACCACCTCCGCCTCACCCTGCTGTTGCACACTGGCGACACTGATTCCTGTCCCTAGAAGGCCCGAGCACTCCAGTAGGTGTGAGGCCAGGAGGCCCCCACTCTGCTCTGGGCAAAGCCCCTCCCTCTCTGAGCTCTTTCCTCCTGAGCAAGCCTAAGCCATCGTCTCCAGCCAGGCACTGGGACCCACAGGTAAGCCAGGCAGGTCCACGTACCAGCCTGGCCACCACCTCCAGCAGCCTGGCCCATGCAAGGGGCTACACCAGCTGGCCTAGGTCAGGCTTGCTGTTAGCTGAAGAGCTGTCCTTGGAAAGCACCACATTCCTCTCTGTCGGGAAAATTAATCAAAACGACAGACACATCGTGAACAAGATGTTTTGGCTCTGCAGAAAACAAACAGTGGTTTACAATGAATTACTGGGGCTGCCCCATGCTTCTGGGCGTGTGTGCCACAGGCAGGGCCGGCTGTGGCCTCCCAGGCAGTGCCAAGGCCCAAGGCCAGCTGACTCAGCCCCAGCTCCCGCTTTCCTTGAGCACGGGCCTGAAGCCTCTCAGACAGGACCCTTGGGCACAGGCCGAGTGGCAGCCCCTCCTCAGACGGGTCTGGGGTGAGCTTTGATTCAGGAGCCCTGAGCCCCACCAGACACCTCCTCTCCCTTTCACTGGACAAGAGCCAGAAACCCTGGGCCTCCCTGAGGATCCCAGGAGCACAGGGCCCCGTCAGGGACATTACCAGGGAGAAGACTGCTAATGACCTAACAAACGCTTCAGCTTGGAGCACCTTCTGTGCCCTGCTCAGTGCCCCACTTCAAGTCTTGACAAGACGGCCCGGACCCTGAATGACACCTGGGTCACCGCCTCCATAAGCAAATGTGACCTGCTACTGTCGGCTCCTCTGCTAGGCCTCTGGCCCTGCCCCGCCTAGCCCATCCACCCCCACGCAGGCCCCGCCTCTCCAGCACCAAGCTCTACCCCAGGCAGGGTCTCTGTGCCCACAGGCCTTGGGGCCAGAGCCTTCTGGCTTCGGCCAGCTCCCACTGCCGGGCACCAAAGGCTAAGTCAGTCTTGGCCTCCCTCCTAATCAAAGCAAGCTTTCCCCCTACTACAGTGCCCTCAAGCACCATCAGAACCTTCTCGAAAAAGTCCTGTTTTCCTCTCTTCCTTTCAGTCCCACTTCTTTAGACCAGACCCTCCACGTCTTGTGTTGAATCGGAACACTTTTCTAGCACGCAGAGGCCCCCTTGCGATCTTCCCCTCATCACCACCTGGCAGCTAAGCCCTCTGAGGGTTATGGGCATGAAGTGACTGGTCTGGGGTCACGCCACTCACAGGCAGGGCCGAGGCAGAGGAAGAAGCAGCAGTCCTAGTTAAGAAGGTGCAACACAAAGAATCAGTCATGAAAGTATAACCCAAAGCACGGCTTCCAGGGGGCGCCGCAGACACGCCGCACACTTGTGCACTAGGAGAACGCGCCCACTGAGGTGTGGAGACCGGCTCTGCGCTGCACCTGCGTCCTGCATCCAAAGTGCCAGGCTGGCTCGACCTGTGGACCCAACACATCCTTCTCTGCCTAGAAGGGCCTAGGCCCCTTCTAAGGACCAGAGGCTCCTCCTGAGGTGGCACAGTGGTGAGCCTTGCAATGGCCACCACAGCAGCCCTCAGTGCCACACACACAATCTACAGTTAGCCCCAAGCCACACGGCCAGGGGTGCAGACACGTGGGCTGGAGTGAGAGAAGGACCACCCACCTGCCCTACCCTCAGGGGCCTCTCAGCCAACTGCAGGGAGAGGAGGGAAAGAGGAAAAGGAGCTGCCTGTGAAATGAGGCTGGCTGCGCTGAGCAAACGCAAGACCCAGCTTCCTCTTCCTCCTCCTCCTCCTCTTCCTCCTCCTTCTCATCATCTTCTTTTTTTTTTTTTTAATGGCCGGCTCAGCCTGCCCAAAGGGCAGGGTTAGCGCAGCATGTGGTGCCGGGGATCGAACTGTGATCCCTGCAGCCGCCTAAGCCTTCCTAAGCAGGCACTTTAGACCACTGAGCTATCCTGCTGGGCCCCCTCCTCATCATCTTCCTCCTCCTCATCTTCCTCCTCTTCCTCCTCATCATCTTCCTCCTCATCTTCATCATCATCATCTTCTTCTTCTTCTTCCTCCTCATTATCATCATCATTTTCCTCTTCCTCCTCCTCCTCCTTCCCCCCACAGCCCAGTCACCAAAGGTCCTGCGACAACTGTGGGGTGGAGCCTGGGGCCTCTCCTCATGGGCTCTGAAAGGGGCCTGAGGAGCTTGGAGGCCTCCTCTCTCTGGCAGCCAGACCCCAGGGAAGCAGTGTAGCTCAGACCCCAAGTGAGAAGCCCCTGCGTGGCTATGGGTCCTCCTCACTGCAAGGAACCTGCAGGGCGGGGAGGTGAAGGTGGCAGCTGGGGAAGTCCAGTCCGCCTCAGTGGCTACTACAGCCAGGATCTCACACTTCACACCTGCAGCAGCCCTGGGGGGGAGGGGTTCTGGGGCAGGGCAGAAACCAGAGGTCTCTGAACCCCCGCCTGTCTGCTCCGCCTAACACGGAATCTAGCAGCAGAGAGGTGGGCAGTGGCGGTCTTGCCAGAAGGACATGTCCACCAGAGCAGGCACCGGGGCTACATGAACCCAGCTTTGGGGAATCTGGGTAGAAGGAACAGAACTTCTAGGGTTCCACACAGACCCAACTCTCACCTCCCAACAGCAGACCCAGTGCTCAGACCACAGACTGGCCCACCAGAGAACAGAGCAACCATCCTTGAAGCCACAGGTTCTAATCCCAGCTCCCTCATCTACAGAGTGGGCAGCCACGTCACCCTTAGGTGGCTCAAGTTTCCTCATCTTTCAGATAGAAATGGTGCTGAGGCCTGCTTTGTCAGGCAGCCATGACCACCTGCATGATTGGCCTCATGAGAGCCATGAGGATCATTCTAGAAGGGCCCTCTGACTTGAGCTCTGTTGCAGTCAGAGTGCTAGCTGTGCCTATGCTGCGTGCACTCACATGAACCCCGCCCAGGCGAGCCCTAGTGGGGCCAAGATCAACACCCAAGTCGAGTGACTCAGCCCCCAGTGGGGACAGGTTTCCTGGGACAAGTCGTGACAGGTAGGTCTGGGGCTCCTCCAAGGCCCAGTGCATACCATGTCTAGTGGAGACAAGGGCACAGGCCTAGCGTGCCCAGCCGTGCCCAGGCTCCTGCAGCAGAAGGGGGGCACCCTGTGGGCCCAGGGTCGCAGCCTACACTGCCTCTCCTAGAGCCTCAGGTACACCGGGAAAATGGGAGCAGCCTGGAGGTAACAGCTGCGGGTCAGGGGAAGGATGAAAACATGGGGACCAGGGCCTCCACTCTTTCTCCCCATCGTGTGCCTCAAAAGCCACCAGTTGGGAGAAACTGGGCTCCTGGTCACTTGGAATGGTCACTGTAACTTGGGGTAAAGTAGGCTGAAGAGCGAGGAGGCACAGATGGAGCTTGCCTGGAGAGAGGACATCCCGAAGGCACACACTGGAGGTGGCATCATTTGGGCTCTGAGGGATCAATAGGAGCTCCTGGGCCTTGAAACCTATGAGGCCACTATCCACCGGGACACATACTGCACAGGCGCAGGACAAGAGCTGAGCAGAGCCATGGAGCCAGAGGGTCCTGGGCCTGGGGAGTGAGTGCCCAGCTAGGCATCTCCAGCCTCACAGTGAAACACCTGGCCCAGCAAACAGCGAGTTTCTGAGGACAAATTCCTCCCTGGCCGTGAGACTCTCTGGACTTCCCTTCTCTAGGTCAGCAGGGAAAAATGTACCCCAGTGTACATGGCTGGGAAAGTAGGGGGGATCTGCACAGGAAGGGCCTGGCACAAGCCTTGGGTCACTGTAAACCGTAAGAGCTGCTGTGATAACACAAAGCACCATGCGAGTACAGGGGACAGGCAGGGGGAGGCCAGGAACAGAAGGGGATGGGGCAGAGGCCGCAGATTGCGAGAGGCCCTGCTGGAGGGCAGACTGGGGCAGACTCCAGCCTGGTCACTCCCGGCTGTCCTCCTGGAAGGTCCCTTATGCTCCCTGAGCGTTGGCCTCCTCATCTGTAAGACGTCACACAAGTGCCCTCCTCAAAGGCTCCCATGAGCACTGAGTGTCCCAGAGGGCTGCTAAGGAAGCACTTACAGTGGCCCCGCATAAAATGTGGTTGCCATGTGCGGCTCAAAGCAAGTTCTTGAGCCCTGAGTCCTGTGGCTGCATCACTCTGTTGGGCCACCGTGCACCTTGTGGGGTGTCTGTCTGTACCCCTGCACTCTACCCATCAGATACCAAGAGCATCTACCTCTCCCAGCTGTAACAACCAAAATATCTCCATGTGACTGAAAGTCCCCTGGACTTGGGGATGGGCACATGTTACGCTGAAAACTTGTGTATTAAGCTGAATGTGGGGGTGTAAACCTGCAGCCTCAGTGCCCAGGAGGCTAAGGCAAGAGGATCACGAGTTCACAGCCAGTGTGAACTACACAGTGAGACCCTGTCTCAAAAAAATAAAACAAGCCTGGCATGGTGGCACATGCTTATAATCCCAGCACTTGGGAGGCTGAGGCAGGAGGATTGCTGTGAGTTCATGACCAGCCTGGGCTACAAAAGTGAGCTCAAGTGCAGCTTGAACTACAGAGCGAGACCCTGTCTCAAAAAGATAAAATAATTATAATAGTAATAATAATAAACAAAACAAAGAATACAGAAGAGAGTTCAGCTGCAGGATTCATCTGGCTTCAGGTTTTTGTTTCCCTTTTAAATCTTTTATTTTTATTTATTTGGTGCAGGGTTTCGCTATGTAGCTTGAACTTGTAGTGATCCTCCTGTCTCAGCCTCCCCAGTGCTGGGATTATAGGTGTGCGCCACCACACTCAATTTTGGTGGCCTGAATGGTATGCCCTGGGTTCTGGGGATGGCATGACATGCAGTACCAGGGATGAAACCTGGGCCCTTGTGCTTGCCAGGCAGGCACTCAGATTGCCAAGCTACCTTCCCAAAACCTCTTGTTTTGGTTTTTGAGACACAAGGTCTTGTGTAGTTCTGTCTAGATGCAAACTCATGGTGATCCTCCTGACTCAGCCTCCAAAGTGCTGGGATTACAGGTGTGTGCATAGCCTGGCCTCAGTTTTGGCATAAGAAAGGACACAGTACTCTTTCCTTTGGGGCCGTGGGGAGGAGACCCTGGGCAGAGCAGGTATGTGCAAGGGATGAATAGGGCCATGCCTGAATCCTAATGCAGCTCTCATCAGCACTCGTATGTGTGAGGACAAAGCAGGAGGGCAGGGCCAGTGCTGCCCTCCATGGGACCACAGTGGGTGCTCGGGAAGAGGCGGGGGCCAAGTGAGCAGCCTTAGCGGGCGTCCCTGAAGCAGGTGCTGCGCTCCTGAAGCTGCGCTCCTGAATGTGCCCTTCAAACTGTTTCCTGAGCCCTCTCCCCACTCTAGGTCTGGGGAAGAAGAGCGAGGGTGCCCTCATTCTGGGGCAGATACTCACAGTCCTGAAGGGTAGGAGCAGGGTGGAGCCCAGCCACCTGCGCAGCACCTGCGGGAAGGCCCCTTGGTCATGCTCAGCCTGCAGCACGTGGGCTTCCAGGAAGGCAGCGTGGTGCCCCACCATCGTGACGAAGGCCTGGTGAGAGGGGAGAGAGCTGTGAGCCGACCTGCCTACCTGGGAGAGCCCTGGGGGGCTCACTGCTCAGCAGTGACCCTCTGCCCTTAGTCACCAGCCTCTTGAATCAGACAATCAGACCCCCCGGGTTCCCTCTGAGGGGTCCCAGGACCCACCTGCTGGAGGGACCCCTCCAGTAACACTGAAGGGAACAAGGCCAGCTCTCACCTCCCATCCTGACCCTGCCTCCAGCCCCTAGTTGTGGAGGACAACTGAGGCTCAGAGAAGTTGCGTCACCTCCCCAGTCACACAGCCAGGACATGGCAGAGAGGAGATTTGAGGTGCAACGGTCAGACTGCAAAGCCCCCTTTTTATTGAAAATGGTTTTTTTGGTCTTGAAATTACCTAAAAGCTCACTTTATTTTTTTTTTTTAACTTTATTTTTTTAAAGAATTTTTTATTTTACTTTATTTTTTTTCTTGTTTCAGAACTTTTGTTTATTTATTTATTTTTATGGCCAGCTCAGCCCGCCCTGAGGGCCGGGCTGGTGCAGCATGTGGTGCCAGGGATCGAACCATGGCCCCTGCAGCCACCTAAGCTTTCCCAAGCAGGTGCTTTAGACCACTGAGCCATCCTGCCGGGCCCCTATTTTATTTCTTTTAAGAATTTTTGTATTTTATTTTATTTTTTTCTTGTTTCAGAACCTTTGTTTGTTTATTCACTCATTTTTATGGCCAGCTCAGCCCGCCCCAAGGGCAGGGCTGGCGCAGCATGTGATGCCGGGGATCAAACCATGGTCCCTGCAGTTGCCCAAGCTTTCCCAAGCAGGTGCTTTAGACCACTGAGCCATCCCGCCGGGCCCCTAAAAGCTCACTTCAAAAACTGATCAAGGGCCAGGGAAATAGCTCAGTAGAATAAGCACTTGCCTGGCAGTGCAAGGGACTGAGTTCAATCCCTGGGGCCAAAAAAACAAAACAAAACAAAAAAACCTGATACAGATTAGAACTTGGGAGCCAGGCAGAAAGCACACACACGCAGAAAAGGCTGCATGGGGAGCCAGAATGCAAGGGCCACGCTGCAAGGGCCATGCCACAGTGGCCACGATGGAGAGCTCCCAACCTAAAAGTCACTTGGGGGGGATGGCTCAGTGGTCTGAAGCGCCTGCTTAGGAAAGCTTAGGTGGCTGCAGGGACCATGGTTCGATCCCCGGCACCACATGCTGCGCCAGCCCTGCCCTCAGGGCAGGCTGAGCCAGCCATAAAACTAATAAATAAACAAAAGTTCTGAAACAAGGAAAAAAAAAAAAAAGTCACTCAGAGTCCAGACTCTGGATTAGAGTCCAGCTGCTGCCTGCCGCTCCCAACCCGCGGGCCTCCTGGGAGTCCCAGATCTCTAGCGCTCTCAGTTTCCTCACCCATAAAATGGAAACAGGGACACCAATCTTGTTAAACAAATGAAGTACTTCACATGTCCTGAAGAGCCCATTAAAAGCAAGCCTCCATCATTTTAAAAATCACAATCAAATTTTATGAAAAGTCTCTGGTTTTATCAATGCTAATGATAAATCCATACTTTAAAGGATTCTGTGAAAGCCAGGCCTAGTGGCGCATGCCTATCATCCTAGCACTGGAGGGGTGGGGGCTGAAACAGGGGAGTCGCTGTGAGTTTAAGACCAGCCTGGACCGCATGGCAAGATTCTGTCCCATGGATACTGTGCGAACAAGGAAGAAGCTGGGGAGATAGCTCCGTGGCACAAGGGCCTGCCTGCATAAAAATACGAAGCCTCCTGTGCACCTTTTCACTCCGTGCCTTGTGCTTGGTGCCTCGGTGTGGTCGTGCCAGTGTGTGCATATGTGGGTATGTACACACGTGCAGCTAGAGCCACCAAGTGTGGCAAACGACAGAGCCATCTCAGATGAGGCTCCACCTGGGCCCCCCTCCCTGTTCCAATAACAACATGGAAAAGTCTAGAAATAGGCACAGGACAGCTCAGCACAGGGCGCACCCCAGGGCACACCTCCCTCACAAGAAGAGAGCAGGGTTGTCCATCCACAGCCTCCCATCAGCTCTGCGGCTCCATCCCGCAGCCTTTGCTGGGTTCCAGAAAGTGCCTGGCCTCACTGTCCCTCCGCAGGGCCTCTACGTGCTCCCCTGCCCTCTCCCTCCCCTCTTCCCCTCCCCCTCCCCCCTCCCTCTCCCTCTCCCCTCTTCTCCCTGCTCGCCTTCCTGCCCTTGGGTCAGCTGTGCCCTGCTCGGAGGCCCCACTCCACATACCCCAG
>PVJA010048183.1:0-14329 GCA_004027025.1 Myocastor coypus | reverse complement strand
AAGAAGAAGAAGAAGAAGAAGAAGAAGAAGAAGAAGAAGAAGAAGAAGAAGAAGAAGAAGAAGAAGAAGAAGAAGAAGAAGAAGAAGAAAAATGCTGTGAATGATCCATTTGCCTTCAGGAGCCATTAGGATTCAGCCATGATTAAAATTGTGAAAAGGAAATCACCTACAGGATCAGCCTTATCAACTACTAGCTTGTAGCAGTTCACTAAAAGGAATAGTTCTGCTTATAGTGTTTGATCATGCCTACACCTGGTCATCTGAGCCTCTACTTGGAAGATAACAGTACGCAATCCAACAACCATCATTTATTTCTTATCATCTTGTGTTGAGATTCTATCATTTTCATTGCTTCTCCTCACTTTAAAATATTAGGTATTCTAATCTACAATTTCCAGAATCTGTTTCGCACTTTCCTGAACAATCGAACATTGATGTTCAGTTCCAGAGTTCCAACAGCATGGCTGTTCTTCATAACTCTTCAAAGATTAAGGCATTTCCTGCCCACTTACACAACTCTTTCCAGTGCTCTGAGGCATCGCTGCATCTGTGCGAGAAGTAGATGCTCTCCACCGCACCTCCCCACCTGCAGATTGTGCCTCTCTCCAAAATGACAAGGACCGCTCGTCCTTGCCAGGACAGTTCTCCTTGATTGAGAAGGCACGGCCGAGCAGAGGCAGGTGTTCCTGTGTCTGTTGTCATTGTAAGCATAACCTGCAGCATAACGCGTGGCCTTTGCCTTCTTGTTGACCTGAATGTAGATTAAGGGTGTCCCTGTAACTTTTGGCATTTTGCTCTCGAGTCTTGGTTCAGTCTGAGGTTTAGGTCCCTGTCACATTTTTTTCTTTACCCTAGTACCACGGTCCTTTCTTTTGTACATAGTGTGAACTCGCTTATCATACAGTACTATTCAAGCTGATTTTTCAACACTGCTCCACTAATTCAGATGTGTGCGTAGGACCGATCACAAATGCCTCTAGTTTTATCTTTTCGCTCTAGAGAAATGCTTCTAGCCATTCACTCATTCATCCACGTGACACCAGTTAATCATGCGCTGCGAAACATAGGAAGATGGGCGAGGCACATGCCTGTGTTGGAAGCGTCTCCAACGTGAAAGGGCCCCGAGGGTCATGCGAGTCCTGTGGGGCATCAGGGAAGGCAGCAAGGGAATGGCAGGGAGACTGGAGAAAGGAGGCTTCCGGTACGGCTGCCAAGGTTCTGTGACTTGAATAATTTAAAGAAGGGAAGATAAGGAGGCATGCAGGCACAGGAGACCATACGCATCACAGGGCAACAAAGAGGGCACCCCAGGTAAAAGAAAGGGCGCTGCCAGGCAGCAGCTTGTGAATGAGGACACCAAGCTTCACGCTGTGTGTACTGAGCGCACGTCTTATTTCTCTTTCTACTTCTCCATGATTCACTTTTCTCACAACTTCTTTCTTTTTTTCCGATGCCCTGGTACGCATAGTGCAACTATTTTGTCATCCAAGTGCACTTTTTGACCCAAGATGATTAACACTGCTTCTCACACACCTTACTACCGAGCTTGCCCCCCAACCCATCTCTGTTGGCTGTATGAGCTTCACAGAAGTGATTTTCTCTGGTAACTTTAGGAAGCAGAAATACTAGGTGTCTCCTCAGGAGAGGTGACACCTGCAGGCCAGGTTCACAGCCTACACAGAGCCTGCGCTACCTCCTGAGAGGTCTGTCTTGGGGCAAGGAGACCAAGCATCTTGGTGGAGCCAACCCAGGAATCAGTGTGATGCCCCTGAGTGCCGTACCTGTATCGGCGGCACATCGGCTCACAGCCTCGGAAAATCATCTACCTCTGTGCGCCTGAGTTTATTCTGCTACAAAGGGAAGAAAGCAAAGACAGACGGTGCCAACTCCTTCAGCAATGCTGACTGATGGCCTGTGTGTGTCGTGCGCCAGATGCTGTTCCCCGTGCTGGAAGCACAGCAGAAGGTAAAAGAGATTGCAGGAATAGTAGAGGCTCTTGCTGAGTCTTAAGTTCTACAGGGCATGACGACTAATAAATGGTAAAAAGGGTGATCTATGTAATGTGCCAGGTGACGCTATAATGTACTACAAATAAAGAGAGGAGAGAGAGAGGAAGTGGAGAGAGCCAGACCTCGGAGGTGCTCTGTCCACCAGAGAGAACCGACTGAGTAAGGACCTAAAGGTGGCGAAGGAAGGAACTTCAGGGCCATCTCGGTGAGGAGCGGCTCCATGGCCAGAATGAGCCAGAGCAGCACGCGGAAGAAGAACGCATGCGCGTGCTGAAGGTTCAGCAAAGAAGCCAAGGCGCGGAATGGACACGCGGAGGGAGCGTCATGTAAGAACGCGACGGAGAGGGACGGAGAAACTCATGCATACACACAGGTGTGCAGGCCTTGATGAGTGCCAGCTTTCTGGGGGGTGGGCTGGGAAGCCATGGACAGGGGGGGATCTGCCTTCCGCACCAACAGGAGGACAGGTAAGACTAGAAGAAGCAGCTCAACGCAGAACCGGGAAGAGGGTCGGGAAGCTAGAACGATGCAGTGGAGCGGAGATGACAGGTCCTGTCAAGGTAACAGCGATGGAGGCAAAGAAGGCTCAGCCTCCAGGCATATTTTGAAGAATGAGACAAGACTGTTGACAAGGTGAATGTGGGAGAGGAGAGGAAATAGTGGCAGAGGTGGTTACAAGATTACCAAGCAGAGCCGGGCGTGGTGGCGCACGCCTGTAATCCCAGCACTTGGGAGGCTGAGGCAGAAGGATCAGTGGGAGTTCAAGACCAGCCTGTGCTACAAAAGTGAGCTCAAGGCCAGCCTGAACTGCATAGCGAGACCCTGTCTCAAAATGACCAAAACAAATAAAAATAAAAAAGATTATTAAGTATAACAACTAGAAAGCCAGAGTTGCCATTTCTCTGTTAAGGACAAATTCAGGAAAAATATTAGGGGAATGGGGACAAAAACCAAGAATAGATTTAATCCTATGGAAGACTGGGTTCATATTTAAAAAAAAAAAAAAATAATTCCATTGATCAAAGATTGTGGTTTGGCTATTTAATTACACTCGTATTTTCTGAGGTCGTCCGAACCAAACATGGGCCTATCCCGTGCCCTTAGAGTATTACATTAAAAATCATACTTAAAGAAAAACTCAAGAAATTCTGCATAACTATACTATGCTTCAATATGAACTCTTTAAATGCCTCCTTATAGCTAAACAATTTCGTAACAGCTACTAATCTGCATCCCGGGCCATATTCTTCCTGTCAGGATGCAGGGGAATTTTCCCCTGTTGCCCAGGACCGCTGGCTCTGTTCACTTTGCCTTCACCATTCTTCACCCTTCTCCCTTACCTGTCCTCCCTGTTGGCAGAGTCTCCACATCTCTACTAATTCCTTTGTCTCCTTCCCTGCTCTAGTTACCAAAAAAGCAACTCCAAAAGGAGGCCTTTGACATCTAACTTGAGCAACATCATTCTTTCTAGATCCAACTTCGTAGCCATAATGTGAGAAGACAGGTTCTACGGGACACAGGGAAGTCAGTGCTTAACTTCTTCATTCCCTGACTTCTTTAAACCCCAAACTGAAACGTGGAATCAAAAAGCGAAGGAAGGAGAGAGGGATGGAGAAAGGGAGTGGGTGCGGAGAGGAACGGTAATTCTTAGAGAGGTAGAGCACCATGAACTACACAGGTGGACCCCATCGTTCCTAATACATTCTTCATTTTTAAAGTGTTTCATCTTTATTTGGTACAAGGTCTCACCACACAGCTTGGACTCGTAGTGACCCTCTCGTCTCAGCCTCTCCAGAGGCTGTGTGCTGCTGTCCCCGGTTTCGGCGGCCGGCTTGGTGCCGCCTACACAGCATGTCTTCTTAGGGATTGAACCCAGGTCCTTCTGCTTGCCAAGCTATCTCCTTAGCCCTACTTTCTTTATTTGATAAGCACAGAAGTTAAGGTTTCAGGAGTGAAAGTGATCTTTGCAAAGGCAGAACTGAGACTTGGCAAAGTCCAGAAGAGACCCCGCGTTTCAGCTGAAGGGTGTCCTCCATGCCAGGGGGGCCTTTGGAGGTGAGGCAGCACATTCTTTGCAGGTGACAAGGGAAGGCCACTGCTGGCCCTAGTCTGGGGATGGGAATTCGTGCGTTCAGAGCACTCTCTTGAAGGCAGGTGCTTTGGTTTGTGTCTGGATGTCCCCTGCAAGACCTCATGCAGTCATGGGGCAGGATTTGCGGAGGTGACAAATCCAGAGTTTGTGATTATTCCATGGTCCAATGCTGGACTAAGGTTGTGAGTACTACGCATGCCCTAAGCTGGCTGGCCTGCTCACAATATAAGGGACGGAAAGTCTTGTCTCTGCCTCCTCGCTCTTGCTGACATCCACCACCTCGGACTGTGGCCCCTCTGCCATGAAGCTCCCTGCCTTGCAGCCAGTCCACGATGGATTGAAATCTCTGCAACCTGCGAGCTAAGTAAACCTTTCCTCCTTCGACCTCGGGCCTCAGGTAAGCTGTCTCCGCAACGAGAAAAGCAATTAAGAGCGTGGGCACCTGAAACAGGTTGGAAGGGGTGAGTCAGATGAAATGGAGACAGAGCGGAGGCCTTTTCCTGAGGCAACAGTACACTTTTGCCAGAATGAAGCTGGAAGCAGAGGCGCAGGGAGGACCCAAGGCACTTGTCCAGCAAAGGGACACAGAGATCAGATTTTTAGATAACGAGGGTTGGGAAGAAGAGAAGTCACAGACCGGACAGTCATGGCCATGAAGCTGGTGCGCCGCTCCACAAGCCCGCCGTGGCCCTGTGGATCCACTCCTAGGGCAAGCTGAAGCCGCCTCGACCCCTGCGTGGGGAGCGTGACGCTTCCGCCAGCAAGGCCACGGAGCACCGGCTCGCTGTCTGACAGCCACAGGCGTGCCTGGGCAGGTCTGTCAGTCTGTCGTCAGCTCTTCCTTTCCATCGTGAAGGTACAAAGAAAAATGCTCGGAGCATGCTTCGGGCAAAGCATATTTTATCCCAGATCGGAGAAGGAAAGGAGTTCACCTCTTAGGCCACCAGTGCCTAGATTCTGAAAGCGCCAAAACGTGGATAAAAGAAAATGAGCTACAGCAAGGGCTTTGATTTTTTAGTTATGAGCAATTTGCAGTGGCACACGTGTCGCCTGGCTGAGCCGGCAATGGGAGGTGAAATGTGAAAGAAAAAGACTTGGTTGAAGTGTTTGAGGGCAGAATTTCTTCAAACAAATAAATGGGAAAATATCACCGTCAAGACAAAGGGTGTTTATTTTTGTTAGCATCGTGAAGGGATGAAGCACAGAGAGATACCACCGTAAGAATACTTTCCTTAAGAGAAACATCTTTGTTATTAAATATGAAAGACTTAGGGACCTTGACATGGTCACAAGCCTTTCTACAGCAAGCTCTAGGGACCTTGCTATGGTCACAGGCCTTTCTACAGCAAGCTCCGGTGTTGGCGTGGGGGTTGCTAGACAGGAAGCTCTTCTCTGCACTTCTTTTATTTATCTGTACTGCAGCACTGAAGATAACAACACAAAGGCACAGGGAGTTACAAAGATGTACGACATCTTCCACGGGTACCCAGCACCCCTGGCCGCAAGCAAAGCATGTCGGGACCAGAGCAGACACCTGGCAAATGATCACTTCCTCTTCCCTTCATGCTTCCAATTAAAGTGATGTACAGGACCAGGGTCTTTTAGAAACATCTAAAAAGTCCAACTTTCTGTTCTTGGGAGTTCTGGGTAAGTTCACACTAGCTAACATTGGGACTGAGTAATTTACAGTTTACAGCACATTTACCAGGATCTCATTTGATTTTCACAAAGCACAATATGAAGCTACTATTCTGCACTACTGTGCCAGTCAAAGAGATCAAATGATTTTCTATAAGATCTACACTGCATGAATGACAGAACAGATTGGGAAGGGCCAGCGAGACAGCTCAACAGACTAAGCACCTGCTTAGGCAAGCACAGGGACCTGGATTTGATGCCAGGTACTGCATATCTCACGCCAAGTCTGGGCGTGGTGGCATACACCTGTAATCCCAGCACAGGGGAGGCTAAAAGCAGGAGAACCACTATGAGTCCAAGTTGCATAGTGAGACCCTGTACCAAAATACATTAAAGATTAAAAAAAAAAAAAAAAGCAACAGATTGTGAGTTGCAAGTTGTTGTGAAAATAAGAGCTAGTTCACACAAATCACTCAGCAAGGATGGCACCCAGAGCTGCTCAGCACGTAGCAGCGCCTTATTTCCAAACGCACAGCAAACCCACTGGCCACGTGGCATCCAAAACAACTCATCAGACACTGTGACACACACTTCCTGGAAAGAAGGGGATTTGGAGCATGGTCACTTGCTATTGGAAACCTTAGAGGCATTTCTAGCCCCTGTGATTTATTTGGCCACAACGAAAACCTCAAATTCTTCAGCATCCTTGTCGTGTAGCCCAATGCAGGCTGTTCTCATGTCTTAATGCCTGGCTGACTTACACCTCTCTAATGTAGTTTTAGCATCTTAAAATTAGAAATAAAATGGGAAGGACACAAGATATGCTCATCACCTCCAAGACGTCAGCGAGTGTCCCAGGACCCGGGTGTAACAAGCACCTTCACTTAGCCTCTTTGTACAGAAAGAAGAACACACCCAAGGAGAAATGAGATTTCACCGAGCCAGGATTTGACACTCAAAGTCCATCTGGCCTTAAGCCTGTCCTAGTCCGACTGTAACACAGGTCTCCTGATTCCAGAGATTGCCAGGATGCAAAGGAGTATAACAAACTCCAGCCACCTCCAGAACATAGTATATCACTACACTGATATAGTTAAGAGGTTAGGTTCTCCCCTGATTTCCTTTAAAGTGTCACCAACTACAAAAGACCGTCTTGCCTAGGACATACACTAAAATTCTTCAGCATCATTCACAGGGGAGCATGGCACATTTCCCCTAATTTTGATTCATAATGAATTTTGCCATTATCCTAATCTAGGAGGTAACATTCTTACCACAGAGAGCATAGGGCTGTAACCTTTCCTAGCTCTATTCCAGAGTTGCCTCTGGTCTCTCTGTGCCCAACACTGCCATGTGCTATGACCAGAATCCTCCTTTAAACCTCACAGTGATTTTACAACGTGCAGATTAACATTAACTCTAGTCTGCAGATGGACAAACTGAGGATTAAGTTCTTACAGGGTGCTGGGGCGCTGAGAATGTCCCCGCCAAGATGCTTTGTAAGTTCTTGCTGTCTTCAGCAAAGGTTTGGTCAAGACAAGCGAAAAAAGTAGCAAGGTTTTACTTTTATTAAAAGCAGTGGGGGAAAGCATGGTATACAGAGTGAATGTGAGCCAATTAAAAGTAGGAAAAAAAAAAAAAAAAAAAAGCACCCCACAAGGTGAGAGCAGACGACTGCGAAAGACAGAGAGAGCTGGGGCAAGTGGCGGCCATCTTTTCTATCTCCCACCCCCCAGGATGACATCAGGTGTAGGCCGCCCTATCAGAAACCTGCTTCAGTTTTCAAAAGAGTGGAAGATAGTGCTCTTTGATTGGCTACAGGCACAGGGTTTAGGTGTGTCTGTAGGGTCTGCCTGACCTGCAGCTTGCAACTATTTGCCTTGCCTTGATCTCCTGCCTCAGAGTTGTGCCCTGTGCAGTTCGCACCCTTAAAGGGTCTTTACTTTATTTTCTATTTTTATACTACCTTTATTTCATGTTGAAAACTGGCTCTCACAATCATAACATTTACAAACAGAGAGGGTCTTAGGATGATAAATATTATCTAGGACTTCAGGGGCAATCCAGTATAAATGTTTATATAACATTTGTGCATGTATTGTGTGAGTTCATTCGGTGCTAGCAGATTTGGTCAAACAAAGTAAAAGCAAGCAGTGATTTGAAGTGTGCCATTGGGGGCAAAAGGCATAGAATTGTGCAAGTGTGAAATAAAATAACTGACGAGCTCAAAAGGGAAATTGTGGAAATCTTTTATGGTTTTCGCTTAGAAGTTTCTAGAAAAGAGGAGAGGGTGTTTTCTGTCCCAATGTTTGGTTAAAATGTGTACTATTTGCTTTCAGAACATGACCTACCCATATCTGCAACCTTCATTTCTCAGATTCTACAAGCACAGTGGCAACAAAAGTCACCATGAAGTCATAATAAATTAGGAAGTCTACGGCTTCTGGCTCCCCTCCTTACTGAGCAGCGGAGTTAGTCTCTGCCCCACGTGTATACGCTCCTGAGCTACTCTAGACGTCTGTAGGGAGGGGGAACCTGCATCCAGAAGCCTTCTGAGCCCCTTGGCTGATGTGCACACCAGCCCCTTCACAGGATGCCCCTCTAGCCCCGATGTCACTGGCATGAGTCTGATAGGTTCCCAAGACTGCAATAGGGAATTGAGCCAGCTCTTTGGTAGAGGAAGTGTCCAGGTTCGCCAGCTCCTATTAAAGAAAAAGCACTTCCAGGATGCATCTGCCAGAGGCATGGGAAGGATCTGTTAAAGGCACGAGACACACTGCAGTTTGGACTGGGAATATTGTTGTCGTTTTGGTGCTGGGAATGTGTGGAATTTGATAATCTTGGCCTAGGGGTGGAAAGGGGGGCCACTCATAGTAAAGTAGCCTGACATACAGGTGAAAAGATGGTTTATTCTTAGGTGTAAAAAAGGACTATTTGCAAGTACAAATAATGGTCAAGGCCTTCTGCTGGTGACAGAGAATGTCCCTGGATTATTCTGCTCTGAGAGAAGAAATAACCAAACAAAAATAAACAAAACAGGCTTGTGTCTGGAAGCTGCAGTGTTGACATTAAAAGTATGCTCTTCCTAATCTCCTTCCTGCCTAGTTTCTCTGTCTTTTGTCCTACCTCAGCGCTGCTGGTTTGTGAGGCGTGGACGTGCAGAGGTACAGCTATGGCTGCCACCTCTCTTCCCTTAGCCCCCTCGGCCTGGCACTGAGCTCACCAGGTATGCTCAGGAGTAGAAAAGCATCTTTTGTCCTTCTTGGTCCTGTTAGCCAGCCACTCAGAAGTCCCCAGATGTCCTGCTGCCCTCCCCACCCCTCCTAGGTTCCCACCTTGTGCCTTTCATTCCCTGGAAGCTCCACTGTGAGGTTTCAAGGAAACATCACGCAAGCCCACAGCGTGAGGGTGGGAGCAGACACCTGTAGCTTTTCCTGTTTCTGCCTTTACCTCCGGGGAACTGAGACATACCCCAGGCTCTAGAGGCATTCACTCCTCCTGGACCACGCACCAACATCTTCAGGATATGCCTCGGGGCCCCATCAGAGGAGCCCAGACACTTAAGATCTTCTGATCCCCCACCTCTGGACCCCATTCTGCTTCCCAGAGCAACGCCACACTTTACTGAGGAAGTGACTAAGCTGCACTGCCACTGCCCAGGTCTTCACAAGATCACTGCGCTCTCCCTGGAGTTGAATTTTCTACCTCTTTGCTCTAATGAGTGAGCATTGCTCAGAGACACACACAGCCCGGGGGAAGCAGGTGGCATCAGGAACACGAGACCAGGTGAAAGACCAGAGATCCAAGAATCCTATTTAAAGAACGCTCAAACCAAGCAAGCTGGAGATAGGAGCACATGTGGAAAGAAACCTGATCAACAAAAAAAATAGCCAGGAAAGAGAAGGTTAAAAGTGCTCCCCACAGTGCTCCTCTCAGTGCTCCTCCACAGTGCTCTTCTCAGTCCCGCTCCTCAGTCCACCGCCACAGGGCCCAGTCAGGGCATGTCATGGTGTGGGCTAGTCCCATTCTTTGGGACGCTGTATCAGTTACTTTTTACTCATTGCTGGGACAAATACCAAACACTCAAAATGAAGGAAGGAAAGGTTTATTTAGCTCACAGTTTGTGGAGGTTTCAGTCCATACTCAGTTGGCCCGAGGCTGAGTGGAACAGAACAGAGAGCATCCAGTTCATGGCGATGAAACAGCAACAAAATAGGGACAGAGGCAGCCAACCAAAGGAGCAGAGAGCAACAGCTACAGTTGTCTCTCTTTAAATTACATCAGGCTCTCCACCTTAGCCCATTGTCGCAGGCCACACCCATAGTCTCAGCAGTACTCAGACCATAATCCCAACAGTAGTAAAACACATAATGCCATCATTCAAGTCTCAAACTCTAAAAGGCCCCGCCCATGATGGCATGAGGCTTTGGGGGAACAACTTGGCATACACCATAACAGATGCCGATAGGTTCTCTGCGTAAATGGCAGCAGCAGCAGCTGCCAACTTGGCATGACTCAGATGGGAGCTGAGATCAAGATCTAATGACTGTCCACTTAGAAATTCGCCTCTCTTTGCCCCCAGCTTGTCAATAAACTATTATAGGAACACTGCATGGAGCCAGAGCAAGCCACTTCAGAATGAAGGTGCTAGCTGCTATTCTCCACACACTGGAGAAGTTCCCCTCATTACGTTCATGGTTCCCAAGAGGTACAGATATGCGTGGTGAGAGTGAAGGCTGAATTGGAAAGAAGGTGCCCCTAGTCAGGAAGGATGGCTGTTAACACAATGGGTATTCTAGAGTTCTTCTCAGGGCTGGTCTTTAATTTTGAATGAAGCAGACCTGTGAACATTTTTCTTAGCCTTCTTCTGGGCTGGCCCCCTCCATTCCCTGCCGACCAGTGTGACAGGCCTCACCCGCCTGGATCCCGCCTGGACGGCACTCATTTGGGAAGTGGGGAGAGCAGAGCAGAAGAAAGAATTGAAGCGTTCTCTTCCCCTAAGTTCTGCTTTCTTGTGCTACACTTCCCGCATGAACCAGCTGGATGGAGAAAGTTTCTGCCCTGCCCCAATCTCAAATAGAAATAGAAATGAGGGAGGCTGTGCCCTTGTTTTCTCCGTATCTTCTAGTCTTGCCAACAAAGCAGACCCTGGGGAAGGAGGCCAGAATCTCAAACTAAAAGCTTTATTCTTGGAAACATGATAGCAAAGCGTGGTGTATAAAAAGCTACTGCTGACCTAACTGGAGGTTAGGAAAGGTCTAACCTGTTTGTTCATCTGCATTTATCAAATATTTAAGTGTTTGGGTTTGCACTAAGAATTTTCCATACCTACGCAACATGCCGTTTAAGCTCCCGCCCCCCCAGCCTTGTCAGGAAGCACCATTTTATTCTCTCTTCATCAGGGGAAATCGAGGCTCTGAGTTCCCAGACCCTGTGCAAAGCATAGCAAAATCACAGACCCTGGTCTGTCTCATGCTACAGCCCGTGTCCTCCGCCACACCATGGAGCCCTCCAGCGCGTCCCTGGCCCCCTCCACTGTCTTGTGCCCTCCAGGCAGCCTGTTGAAGGCTCCGCTAGCAGCAGCTCCCTCTCCAGGCTCCCATAGCCACCTCGTACCTGTGTTGCTGCTCGTGATGTACTGAACTGAGGTGCTGGGAACAGCGACCGTGTTGTGTCCATTGCTGATGCCCAGGGCCCACTACTACCCCAGCCCTGCACAAACCAGGCCTTCGGTGTGGCCTCTGAGTGGGCGTGGACACCTCAGCCCCCAGGGGTCCTCGCTCATGATGTCACCAGCTTGGGAGCATGAGAGCTTTGCCCTTGTCATGATTATTGTGTTCAGACAGGATCTTGCTATGCACTTTGCACTGGCCTAGAACTCGCTGTGTAGCCCAGGGTGGCCTTGAACTCAAGGGAGAGCCTTCTGCCTCAGGCTCCCAAGCGCTGAGATTACAGATGGGCACCGCCATGCCCAGCTTCCTTGTCACAATTTTATATAGCATTGTGTCGTTTTATAGCATCATATAATTTTATAGCATGATTTTATAGCATATAGTTTAATGCGAAAGGATTGTCGCAAATAGCGCGACACCTCTGATCAAATCTCAGCTCTGTTAGTAACAGTTCCTTACACTGAGCTGATTTCAGAATAAGTGTTCCCTTGCAGCGCTCTTATCTCCTCAGCCACAGCCCTTTGCCCTTTTCACTCTAGACTTTGGTTTCAATTACCGTTCCGCCAGAACGCACAGTTCATAAAAGTCAGGGCCATGCCGGCTCCCTCCTTCCTCTCTCTGTAGAGCTGGAGTGGCATTCGAGCCGCGGAAGGTGCCCGAGCAATGCGCGAGCAGCCGCGCCCCTGAAGAGAGCAGCCCCCCCCCCCCGCCCCAGGGGCTCCATTAGCCCTTACACGAAGCGGCATCACAGGGACATGGCCAGCGTCAGCCAGCTCTTCTGCTGTCGCCCTCAGGGGCGCCTGCTTACAGGCTCTGTGTCTTTCAGCCACCTCCCTAGGCCTTCAAGGTCCTGTCCTCGAGATGAGGGCGATGAGGACCCTGGAGACGCATCTCAGCCTGTGGAGGGCGCGGGAGAACACAGGAGAGCGCGGGCATGGCGAGCGCGCACGGATGGCCCTCGTGGGCACCCAGGGAAGGCAGCTTGCGGCCAACCTGCTGGGCGTCCAGCCGGCCCACCGACCTGGGCGCCGCAGCCTTGTCCTGCAGTTGCAGTTCGCACGCCCCGTCTCAAGAGTGGCTCGGTGGAAGCAGGAAAACGGAAGGTGTGTCTCTCCCGAGGCGCTGCGATTCAGTTACAACTGGTTGTTTTGGCGAAAAGAAATGAGTAGATAATGTTCTCCCGGGTTTAAGTTAAGGGGAAAAAATGCGCTGGAGCCAAAGGAAGGCAAAAAAAAAAAAAAAAAAAGGCTTGAATGTTTTTGATTTAACTCTTGCGCCCTAACCTGCTGAGCTAACATCAACGTTCTCCATCTGTAAACCCACAGCTTCCCTCAACAGAAGGCGGGGACGCTGCTGGCTGAACTGTTTCATAAATAATCATCATTTTGAGTTCCAGCACCAAGGAGATAAGAGCTCGTCAGAGCTTAGAATGTAGCTTTTCCAGGGCACAGCTTCCCACCCCGGTGCCTGCCGGATCCACGCAGAGCCGCATCAGAACATCTGCACAGAGCTTTGCAGCCCGTGTTTTGCCAGCCGGGATCAGCAATGTGAGAAAGCGGTTCATCCCCGACTGGCAGAACGGCCCTGGGAGCCCAGGGCTTCTGCTCAAGGTCGCTGGTCGTCAGTCTCCTGGAGAACAGCGCCCTTCCCGCGGCGACGCCACCTGCGCCGTGGCTCAGCTCCTGCAGAACCTCCTTCCGGATGCCCCCGCGCACTCCGCTAACTGGGCCCTTGTCCCCGCTCCCACTGCATTCCCAGAGACTTTTCCTCTCCTTCCAGTTGTTTCTACTCCACTGGGGGCTTGGGACTTGTTTGGGGCATAGAAGGTCTCAGAGTGGGATGCCGGCCTGCCACATCTTGTATTTATGCACCTTTCAAATAAACAGTAACGTGAGCAGCTCATCGATGCATCGCAGTGGAACTTCGAAACAGAAAGGAAGAGGAGTCGGCAGTAACAAAAGCTCGCAGAGGCAGGAGGGACGTGGACATCTTCACTCAGTTCAGTGCAGGGGCATTCATCTCGATATAGTAAAAGGAAACGGCAAACAGTCGCCTTTGATGCTAGTAGTGGCAGGGACCCTGCTGCCCGGTGGTCTCTTTAAATTTGGTCACCAGCTGGTCTGGTCTGCTACTGCTGCCTCAGAATGCCAAGGACAGGTGCTTTTCCACTTACCAATCTATCTCTCCCCCCACCCTTTGATATCAGGGATCAAACTGGGAACCTTATACTTGGGAGGCAGGCCCTTATGTCACCAAGCTATCTCCCCGTCCCCTACCAATCTATCTTTGTGTTTATCCTCTTAACAAATATTTTAAAATGTGCAGAAAGTGGCATAATAACCCAGCATGCCTAAGACACCTCCAATAGCAGTCAGTAAGCATCCAGACTTCTTTCTTCTATGTCTTCCACTTCCCTTCCTATTTTAAAGCAGGCCCTGGAATTATTATTATTATTATTATTATTATTATTATTATTATTATTATTAATCTATAAATATTTCTACATGTACTTTATTAGAGTAAAATGGGATTTCCTTTCCCCATACCTAGTTGTAGCTTTGTGAATGGAAATATAATGATTCCAGTGGGATTCTTCCCTTACCTGAACTTGAGGACTCCATTGAAAGGAAGCTCATAAGCATAACCAAAGCATGAATCTCCTTTCCATGAAAAGGGACACCGCGAGTCAGAAGAACCTGTGAGTAGCGGTGCCTGGTGGCGCACGCCTGTAAACCCAGCACTCCGGAAGCTGAGGCAGGAGGATCGATGTGAGTTCGAGACCAGCCTGGGCTACAAAAGTGAGCTCAAGGCCAGCCTGAACTGCATAGCGAGACCCTGTCTGAAAAAGACAAAAGAAGAAGAAGAAGAAGAAGAAGAAGAAGAAGAAGAAGAAGAAGAAGAAGAAGAAGAAGAAGAAG
>PVJA010048182.1:0-14262 GCA_004027025.1 Myocastor coypus | reverse complement strand
GCCTCAGCCTCCAGAGTGCTTGGATTACAGGCGTGCGCCACCACGCCCGGCTAAACTCAGGACTTTGTAATTGCCTGGCAAGCACTGTGGAGCTGAGCTATATCCCCTGGCCCTCACCTGCTTTTGCTGGCATTGAGCATTATGACAACCTGACAAGTTATAGCCAGGGGCAACAAGAACCCAGAAATCATTTTTGAAGCCTTCAGCTCAAAGATTGCTGTTTCAGTTAGCAATTTAGCTGTTTATGGACAGACTGTTTTTGTCTATGAAGTCTAATAATAGGACTAGAAGCTATTTCTGTTTTGCTTTTTGTTTGGTTGGGGGATAGTACTGGGAATATTATCTCAGTTTTGAGTAAAGATTTTCAAACTTCTGTGGAATATGATGAACACTTAAAAAATGGCTGAGGGTAGCTTTAATCACTTTTGGCTTATTTCCACTGTTACATGCAAACATAATCATTAACCAGTAAGATGTACACAGAGGGGTAGTTGATGTAGGCTCCTGTTTGCGCTCATTCTCTTCAAAATAAAGGAAAGTAAAATCAGAATTAGAGCTGGAAAGGGAAAAAATTCTATTTGTCATTTTTGGCTGAGGATTTTGGAAACTCTAAGAAAAAAAATTAGAAACAGGAACATTCCAATTGTCCCTTGAACAGTACACATCTATTTGAGTACCACTTCTGGGATTTGAAAGCATCTGTGTGTGATACCACTGAATACATTTTTTGAGGCAGACATTGTGCTAGGCACCCATTGACAGTATCTCTTAATTAGCGCAACAACCTGAAAAATGTTTGCCCCATTAGTTAAAAAAGAATGATGGGGGGGGCAGTTCAATAAAATTTCCTAGAGCTTCAGTTACCTAGTTTACAGCTTCTTTATTCTACTGCTTATCTTGAATCTGGGCTGTTTTAGCCTTCTTTTCACCTTCTCCCTTCTCACTTTGATCCACTGAAGTTAATAGACCCCAGAGGAATTGACTGCAGCCTGTTACTATTGCCCTTTGAGAAAATTTAGACATCTGTGCAATTAAATGTCAGATTAAAATGTTTTCTGTTAAAGGGGCCAGGAAGATAGCTCCATGGCACAAGTGCCTGCCTGACAAGTGCAAGGTCATGAGTTTGAACCCTGATCTCGCCAAAAAAAAAAAAAAAAGGTTCCTGTTGAGGACTGGAGAGATATAGATTAGCTGACTAAGTGCCTGGTTAGGCAAATACAAGTACTGGGGTTGGATCCTGGTACTAAATGACAAGATGGCCTCCTCTTTGGGTACGCTGAGCCAGCCACTGAGATTGGGCATGGTGGTCCATCCTGTAATCCTAGCATCCGGCAGGGAAGCTGAAAACAGGGGGATCATTATGAGTCTGAGCTACATAATGAGACCCTGTACCAAATACATTCTTTAAAAAAGTCTTTTGTCGGGGCCCAGTGGGATGGTTCAGTGGTCTAAAAGCGCCTGCTTGGGAAAGCTTGGGCGGCTTCAGGGACCCCGGTTTGATCCCCGGCGCCACATACTGCGCCAGGCCTGCCCTCGATGCAGGCTGAGCCGGCCATAAAAATGAGTGAATTAACAAATAAAGGTTCTGGGGCTGGGGAGATAGCTCCGAGGCACAAGTGCCTGCTGGGCAAGTGCAAGGTCGTGAGTTTGAACCCTGGTCCCACAAAAAAACAAAAAAAAAACAAAAAAAAAACAAATAAAGGTTCTGAAACAAGAAATAAATAAATAAAAATTTAAAAAAGTCTTTTGTTATGATACTGTTTGATTAGAAAATAACAAAGCCAGGGGCCTGGCAGGATGGTTCAGTGGTCTAAAGCCCTGCTTGGGAAAGCTTGGGCGGCTTCAGGGACCGTGGTTCGATCCCCAGCTCCACATGCTGTGCCAGCCCTGCCCTCTGGGTGGGCTGAGCCAGCCATAAAAATGAGTGAATAAACAAACAAAGGTTGTGAAACAAGAAAAAAATAAATAAAATTTTTAAAAAAAGAAAATAACAAAGCCAAAAATGCATGTTGGGAAACCATATTGGCCCAGGCAGTAACCCGCGCATGCAAGATAGATTTATAGGACTTTTATGTTATGTATTTAGTACAGGTTGTACAGGGTCCCACTACACAGATTGGACTAGTAGTGGTCTTCTTGTTTTTCAGCCTCCCAAGGGCTGAGATTACAGGCACAAAGCCACCATGCCCAGTCTCAGTTGCTGTCTCAGCATGCCCCAGGGGTGGGGCTAGCACAGCAAGCAGGGATGGAATCCCAGGCCTTGTGCTCTTCCTAGGCAGGCGTTTTAATCTGCTGAGCCATCTGGCCAGCCCAAACCAGGATTTGTTGTATGTAATGGGTAGAGGTTAGTTTTTTTCTTCCTTATCATTGGGTTATGGTGTTGGAAGTTGAAAATTAAACCTTTATTGCAAAGGAGGGAAACAAATGCTTTGTATTTTCTGATATTTTATTCTGTTCTTCTGAGTTTGGCTTTTTAGTGTATACCTTCTTATGTTTAAAAACAGTGGTTAAAAATGATCTCAAACTTTAAATTTTCTAATAGCAGTTGAAAACATACTTAGAAAATTACAAGGGACATTTTAGTGAGTGAAACTAGAATCAAGAATGATGGTATTCTTGTGAAATTTTCTTTTGTAATGCTGATCACTGATGCTTTGATCTTTGTAAAACTCTTGTGTTTGGTGAAGCTTAAAATTCATAATGAGTTAGAGCCAGTGATATGTATTTCTAAGTCAGAATGATTTTTGAACTCATTTTAATGTTACTACCAGCTGCTGTTAAAATTAAGAGATTATTTTTCTTCTACTAATGGACAAATAGTTCTTCTATGTTTTCAAAGTTTTGGAAGTTTAATGTTGTGGTTGAGAAGTATTTGTTTAAGAGTCTCTGTGTATAAAGGAAATGAATTTTGCCTGTAGCATACAATAGCTGAGGTTCACAGCTGTGTTCATGCTCCAGTACTTTTAGTATACCTGTAGGTGGAAGTGGTTTAATAGTTGGTATTTTCCTTTTCAACCAAAATCCTCTTAGCAAGCAGTTAGTTAATGAGATCAGTATTAGTTGCATCCCTCTCCCTTTGTAATCTTGGCATAGTTTAAGATATTAGATATGTAAGCTGGGCCTTCATTGGATGGTCTGATCAGTGTCCCCCTTTACCTTAGTCCTCTATCTTTTACCAGATAAACAGTAGTGCTTTGGCCACAGCTGTATAGTCAGAATACTTCGATTAAAGACATTCAGGGCACATGAGCATCTTCAATACCCATGTCTAAAAGAAAGTGTTGACTGCTGTACTTTCATTCTTTATGAATTCTTTAAAAGCATCTATTATTTTTAATTTGCAGCAGCTCTTGCCAGGTAAAAAGTTTTGGGAAACAGATGAATCCAGCAAAGATGGACCAAAAGGAATATTCCTGGGTGATCAATGGCGAGACAGTGCCTGGGGAACATCAGGTAATCTAGATCTAGCATCTGTACTGTGATTTATGCCTGTCTTAGAGCTCCTTTCCTCAGCATTTGGCAAATCATGAATTTTACATCAGTGACATAAGCATGTCAAGCAAATGTCCCATCCAGTAGTATAATTGCCATTAAGGAGCTTATATGATGTAATATATTAAAACAATTAACACAGAATCAAGTCTCCAGTATTTTCTGAAGTGTTAGCCACAGAGGAATGGTCTTATTTGAAATGACCATAATTTTAGCTATAACCTTTTGTTCTATACTACTGTCAGCATACTTGGAATTAGAAAATCTATGCCTGTTATTTGAAGTTCATATTTCTTTTTTCCCCCTTGTCCCTGAATACCACGTATGGGATGATTTATCTTTATATGTACTTGGGGCCAAATGGAGTCAGGGGGCAGACATTCTGGTGATATACTGCTCCTGAGAGGGATGGGGGAGAACATGTAGGGGTAGACACAGCAGGAAGACATGACAGATTATAGGGAGGAAAGAGATAGAAAACCCCAAAGATGGTGTGCTGCATCACAGTACAGTGTAAGAATGGAAATTCAAGATGACAGTGAGTGTCAGAAAAGATTGGATCACATTGCTGCTTTTAAAAAGGCCAGTAAACTCATGTTAGTAATGTTGTCAATAAAACATCTTAAAGAAATTTCTTCTATTTGAAAGGTCTAAATATTAATTTATTCATTTAGATAGATAAACCAGTTACATGAATTGCTGTATTCTACACTATGCTGGATAAATGAAGTGTGTTACTTTTCCTTAGTTTATTTGGACTATCAGTACCTAGTGAAAAATACCATAGGAGATTTCTGCTCAGAGGAACATGACAGGTTTCTTGATTCCCAGTCATTGGTTTATCCATGAGACAGGACTCATAATTTGTTTGGGCCTCTGGCTGCACTGTATCATGCTTGTGTATCTTTTTTGTAGATCATTCAGTTTCCCAGCCAATCATGGTGCAGAGAAGACCTGGTCAGAGTTTCCATGTGAACAGTGAGGTCAATTCTGTTCTGTCCCCTCGGTCGGAGAGTGGGGGACTAGGCGTTAGCATGGTGGAGTATGTGTTGAGCTCATCCCCGGGCGATTCCTGTCTAAGAAAAGGAGGATTTGTAAGTTGGCCTGAGGAACTTGTTCCTATCTCTCTCTCTCTTTTTTCCCCCTAAAGCAAAATATACCTGTTTCATTGCCTTAGTTATAGCACCAACTAAGGGTATTTTTAAGCATTTCCATTGTAAACAGAGCTCAGCAAACATGTTAAGCTAAACTTTAAAACTGGAGAAATAGTATTTTTTTGGGACACACTGATAGTTACGTGATAATGTAGAACTGAAATCTAAATCTTAGTTTATTGGTCTCCCAGAAATCATTAGTCTTAGTTTAAAGTAAAGATAAAAAACAAAGGGAAGGAATTTTAAAAAGCTGAAGTCGGACATTAATAGGGAATCTCAGATCTGAGAGCATTTGTTTGTCAGTATCCTTGGTGACCTTAAAATGATCCAGATTAATTCATTCTTGCTTGCAAACTGGACTTTTTAATAGATGTCATCTTTGGCACTCCTTTACTGAATAACATTGGTGGCCTATCAGAAAAATTAGAGTTTCTGTTAATTCTTTATCTGCAGATTTTTTGTTGTTGTTGTTTTTGCAGAACTGATGATCAAACTGAACTCTGTCTTTGTCTTTTGGAGACAGGGTCTTGCTACCCAGCTCAGGCTAGCCTTGAGCTCAGTTTGTAGCCCAGACTATTCTCCCAAATCACACAATCCTCCTGCCTCAGCTTCCTGAGTGCTGGGATTACAGGTATGCACCACCAGGCCTAGCTGCAGTATTTTTTTTTTGTCAAGATTCATCGCGCCTTCCCTCTCTGCGGCTAAATGATAGCTGTAGGCTTTGTCTTCCGCTTCTTCCTGTTAAACCTTAGTAGTCATCCTTAAGGATCACAGCCTTTCTCAATCTATTTCTTCACTATATAACTAAAAGTCTTGTTATATTACCATTTGATTCTTCCTCATTTTGTGTTTTGTGACTGATTTTGTGTTCAAGTCACAGCTGAGAAGGGCACAAGAGACAAGAGACATTTTAGATCTGTCTTCATGCTTTCTGTCCTAATGGAATGCTTTCTTTACCTTTTTATAGTCCTTCCTGAAATCCCTTTTGGCTAATACCCCTTATTGGCAAGAATTTAGGAGAGCCTTTCCCTGAATCATATTAAAATTTTACCTTTATGACCATCTTTTATCTCATAGCATTTATTAATCAGTATTTTTATTTCCCTTTGTTTATCTTGGCCTTGTTTTCTCCCTTTTACTTTAAAATTTCTTAGGATAAGAAGTAGAAGTGTTTTATTTTGATATGGCTTTCTCAAATATCAAGTATAATTCTTGAGCGATAGCCATTCTGAAGTTAATCTGATTGCTTTTGGATCTTTGACCCTTCAAAAACTTAGGTCAGATTTAGTGGCTGGGTAGATCAGATAGAAAATAGCTTCTTATATTTGAACCTTCCCAAGGGGCTGCTTGGAAAGAACAGAATCTATTCTTTGGATGTGAGGAATAGGATCAGTCCAAATAATCGTATGCCTTTTGTCCCATGGGAAGACTGGTGGTACTTCTCTTTTCACCTTATCCCCAGCTCATCCTGCACTCCCAACCCTTTCCTCATCTGTGAGCACAGATTCTTGAGAAGTAGTAGTATCTTCTAAACATTGGCTATAATTTTCATTTATTCAATAGAGGACAAAAAGAATACTGTGTGTGAATTGCTAGTGTGATGAATTGGAACCTTTGATCTCTGGCTGTGTGTTTTCTGACATATGTGCAGCCACATTCTATTTTGTGGGGCACAGTCAGGAAGCATGTTCCTGGGTATAACTATGGTGTTTGTAGGAGGGAGAAAAATAAGTGGAGTTAGGAGAAAGATAACATGGTGGGACTAAAGTATTACTATATCTACTTTAAATTTCCTTTTTAAAAGAATTATTTCCATAAGACAGTTTTTTTTGGGCTGGCGAGGTGCCTCAGAGGTCTAAAAGCGCCTGCTAGGAAAGCTCAGGCAACTGCAGAGACCGAGGTTCGATCCTTGGCACTACATGATTTGCTAGCCCCCACCCCACCCTAGGGCAGGCTGAGCAGGCAATAAATAATAAATAAGACAGTTTTTAAGGTAAGAGCTATGTCTTTTGGGTTCATTTTCTTTTATTTGTTTTTGTGAAGGTGGGTTTCCTCTTTAGTTGTCTTAAAAGATTGATGCAGTTTCTAGCTTTTATAGTATTGTGACCAGAGGAGATTAGATCTCAAAATAGATGAGATCAGGAGATTAGACAATAACCATTAAATAATTTACTAAGCTTCTGAAGCATGCATATAGATAAATGAAAACTAAATCTATGTTTTAGCTTCTTAGAAGGAAGGTTGTGGGTAATAAAATATCCCATATTTTGGCTTGTGTTGCATCTACAGAATTACAGCAGAAAAAAGATGAGTGCTATCAAGGTACCATGTTATCTGGCATTTATAACTGCTGATGAGTTTTAGGATTGAATCCTGTTGACTGTATATCTAACTGGCTTTGCTTTGGCTGTTGGTTAGGATAACACCTGACCAAAGGTATATTCACAGAAGTCTGAATCACTTTTTAGTTAAGATACACATTTGTCTTCCTTACATTGGCAAACCTTTTCTTTTTAAAAATAAATACTTGCTCAAAATGTTTTCATTTAGATACCAAGGGTATTATCTGGCTATAGGTAATTGTTGTGAAGAGTAGTACTTGATAGTTGGAATCAGAGTCTCCAGTTGTTTCACTTCTTTTGTTACTGTTGTTTTTCTGAAATGGGTCTTGTTATCTCATTCGTGCTCCCTTGAACTCACTTTATAGCCCAGGTTGGCTTCAAATGCAATGTTCCCCCAGCCTCAACTTCTGAGTGCTGGAATTATAGGTCTGCATCACCATTCCTGAAAAGTAACTTTTCTTTTCTTTTCTTTTCTTTTTTGTGATAGCGTCTTGCTTTGAGGTTAGGCTGGTGTCGAACTCACTGTATATCCAGGCTGGCTTCAAATTCAGAGTAATCCTGCTTCAGCCCCTCAAGTACTGAGGTTATAAACACATACTATACTATCACACCCACCAGTTGCTTAATTTTTTTTTTTTTTTTTTTTGGCAACTTCATCAATATGATTTCCAGCAAGTCATACAGAAGTCATATTTTAATCACTGGAGGACTGAAAACATTATTTGTGATGGTATAGTGATTTTAGACCTTTGAGTAAATACTAAGAAGTCATTCTCAAATATAATAACAAATAATCCAGAGTTTGACTTTTCAGTTGATGATGGTTCTTCATAACTATAGTAATCTCATTCTGTAATTTTTTTAAAAGAATTTTATTTTATTTTATTAATTTTAAAAAATTATTTATTTATTTTTCTTGTTTCTGAACCTTTGTTTATTCATTCATTTTTATGGCTGGCTCAGCCTGCCCTGAAGGCAGGGCTGGTGCAGCATGTGGTGCTGGGGATTGAACCGCGGTCCCTGAAGCCGCCCAAGCTTTCCCAAGCAGGCGCTTTAGACCACTGAGCCATCCTGCGGGGCCCCTAATTTATTATTATTATTTTTTTTCTTGTTTCAGAACCTTTGTTTATTCACTATTTTTTACGGCCGGCTCAGCCCGCCCCGAGGGCAGGGCTAGCATAGCATGTGGTGCCGGGGATCGAACCGCAGTCCCTGAAGCTGCCCAAGCTTTCCCAAGCAGGCACTTTAGACCACTGAGCCATCCCGCTGGGCCCTGTAATTTTTTTTATCTTCAAGGAGATTTCCCAGTTATATGGCAGATGTTAGCATGATATTATTTACCTTTATCAGTCTTCCTTGTGCCCCTTTCTGTTACTTTTTATTTTGCTACAAGGTCTCAGTAAGTTGATAAATTGCCCAGGCTAGGCTCAAATTTGAATCCTCCTGCCTTAGCTTCTCAGAGTGCTGGAACTCAAAGCTCTCTTGAATTCATTTTGAGGGATTTTTTAAATCTTTTATTTATTTATTTGGTACAGGGTCTCATTATACAGCTCAGACTCCTTGTGATCCTCCTATCTTAACTTCCTCAGCATTGAGATTACAGGTGTGTGCCACTATGCCCAGTTTCAGTGGCCTGTTCTGTGTGGCTTGCAGTACCAGGTATCGAACCTAGGTCCTTGAGCTTGCCAGGCAGGTGCTTAGACTGTTGAGCTATCGTTCCAGCCATTGGCTTTTTTTTTTTGTGGGATTGGGGGGTTGAACTCATGACCTTGAACTTTCCAGGCCTGAAAAGTTCAGTAGTTTCAGTTTCTGCAGTAAGAATACTTGTAGGTTGACGAGAGGAATGTGACTATCATATTTTATTCTTAGCACTTGGTATAAATTCTTGGTAGCATTCCATATGTGGATCCCAACCTTCAAGGTAGTTTTTTAATAATAGGAAATCTAGGGGCCTGGCGGGATGGCTCGGTGGTCTAAAGTGCCTGCTTGGGAAAGCATGGGCGGCTTTCAGGGACCACAGTTCGATCCCCGGCACCACATGCTGTGCCAGCCCTGCCCTGGGGGTGGGTGGGCTGAGCCGGCCATAAAAATGAGTGAATAAACAAAGGTTCTGAAACAAGAAAAAAATAAATAAAATAAAATTTCTTAAAAAAAAAGGGAAATCTAGTAATACCAATCAAGTCTTTAATTTTTCTTTTGTCTTATTTTATTTCTGTTTTCATATCATATGCAGTTACATATTTTTCAGGCCTGTGCATGCTTCTAAGGACCCCGTTTGATCTTTTATTGTTGATGTGGTATAATAGCAGCTATGTTCCTTAGTAGGATGGAGCCTACGCAGTTAGAATAGCAGGTCATATTTTCTGTCTTGTTGGTTAGAGAATTGATGAAACTCCTTTAAATAGTGATTTGCAGCTGGGCGTGGTAGCACACGCCTGTAATCCCAGCACTTGGGAGGCTGAGGCAGGAGGATTGGTGCGAGTTCGAGACCAGCCTGGGCTACAAAATTGAGCTCAAGGCCAGCCAGAACTGCATAGTGAGACCCTGTCTCAAAAAAAAAAAAAAAAAAAAAAAAAAAAAAAAAAAAAAAAAAAAAAAAAAAAAAAAAAAAAAAAAAAAAAACAGTGATTTAGGTTCAGACTATTATAACATTACAAAAACAAATTATCTTTAGAAGAAAAATCTTGCGAAGGTCCTTATGCTTGTTCTGTATAGAGTGACACCTTTTGACCTGGAGTATAAATAATACTGATGGCAGCTGATTTGGATCACAAAAGTTACTTTTCTAGGCTTCACTGCATTTATTTTAGGTAGCCACTACCATTTTAATTGATTTAAGGGGAAAAATAAAAACCTTTGAACATTATAATACAAGGAGAAATTACATATTAGAGTCCCAACTGGATTTTAATTTTATCATTTGCAAGATGAAAGTCTTATTTTTGTGCCTCTGTAAACTATATGAAAAGCCTTTGTAAATCACATAAAGGGTTCTTTTACACCATTGGTATATCACTAGCATTACGATCTTCTGGGAGCTTGTGAGAAATGTACATACTAGCCCCACATTAGATTACAGAAGCAAAATCTACGTTCCTGTACAGTTTGTGTCCCCCTCCCTTCCCCTCCCCACTCTTCTTTTTTTTCTCTCTTCTCTTCTCTTCTCTTCTCTTCTCTTCTCTTCTCTTCTCTTCTCTTCTCTTCTCTTCTCTTCTCTTCTCTTCTCTTCTCTTCTCTCTTCTTTTCCTTCCTTCCTTCCTTCCTTCCTTCCTTCTTAGACAGGATTTCATTATACAGTTAAGGCTGGCTTTGAATTCACTTTGCAAACCAGGCTGGCTCTTAAACTCACAAAGATCTGCCTGCCTCAGCCTGTGAAGTGCTGGGATTACAGGTGTGTGTCACCATTCCTGACTTCATGATTTCTTTCTGTATTAAAGCAAATTGTATTTTGTAGGGAAGGGTCTACAAAGGTGTTCAGGGTCTCATTACTATATTGGATTGTAGTGGTCCACCTTTTTATAGCCTCGTAAGAGCTGAGATTATAGGGTATGCCACCACACCCAGTCTCTATTCTCATCTCAGCTGGGCCCCAGGAGGGGGCTTGCACACCATCCCAGGGAACCAAACCCCCAGCCTCTACTTCCTGCTTGCAGTTGCTTTAATCTGCTCAGCTATTTGGCCAGCCCTTCTGTTTTAAAACTTGTAATCAGATAATTTCCTCAGAATGCGGAAATATCAGGAGGCTCTTACAAACTCATATCCAGAGTACATTCCCTTCAGATTTGGGTTTTTCATTAAATAAAACATCTACTTGCTCTACTTTGCATTGTCAAGCTTTTATATTCTAAGTAAAGGGGGGGCGGGAACCAACCAGCAAACTAGTTGGAGAAGCTAAGCAGACACCACCTTTCTCATGTAAGATATATTTTCTTTTTCCTCGTGGATATCACAGTAGAGGTAACTGCTCTTTCTGCAGATTAGAAAATGAGTGATTCTAAAGTGCCTAGTATGACTATTCTATAATATACACTTTTTGTCTGTTCTGAAATTATGCATATTTCAAGCAGTAGTATGCCATACTTTAACTGGAAGGATTTCCTTTTTTAGTGTTATATAAAGTATATCAGATTGGATGAATCTCAGAAGAACTAGTTGGACAAGGGGATATCTAGCAGGTTTTTTTTTTTTTTTTAAAGACAGGGTCTTGGCCCGGCAGGATGGCTCAGTGGTCTAAAGCGCCTGCTTAGGAAAGCTTAGGTGGCTGCAAGGTCTGAGGTTCAATCCCCGGCAGCACATGCTGCGCCAGCCCTGCCCTGAGGGAAGGCTGAGGTGAGGCGGCCATAAAAATAAATAAATAAAAGACAGGGTCTCTATGCAGTTCATGCTGGCCTTGGTCTCACTTTTGTAGCCCAGGCTGGTCTAGAACTCACACTGATCCTCCTGCCTCAGCCTCTCAAGTGCTGGGATTACAGGCATGTGCCATCATGCCTGCCTGGGTATCTAGCAGTTTTTTAATCCTTGGGGAAGTGGGAGCAAAGAAGATGAAAAAGACATTTGGAAAACTGAAAATTGATTGAAGGCTTTAAAAAAAAAATAAGTTGTAAAAAGATATGAATTGTATTTCTATTAATTGCTTTAATCCTTAGTACTTTTGTTTGTTAATATATAGTAAGGAAAAATAAGGGCTAGAGGAAAAGTAAGGGCTTAGATTTAAATTTTGTTCTAATTTTAATTCTGATCTTGGTCTAGTTTTTTTTGTGTGTGTGTGTGTGTGTGTGTGTGTGTGTGTGGGGCCAGCTCAGCCTGTCCTAGGAGTGGGGCTCGCACGTATATGGTGCTTGGGATCAAACCACCTTCCCTGCACTTGGCTAAGCAGGCACTTTAGACTGCTGAGCTATCTCACCTGCCCTCCATCTAATTTTTTATTCTGCTATACTGGTTTATAAGTTGGGTATCTCATGAAAGGATCCTATTATGTTAAATTTAGCTTTCTTTTTCTTCTTCATATCCTTAGACTTCTTCTACCTCTCACCCCCCTTTTTTGTTGTTATTTTTAGACAGTCTCACTCTGTAGCTCAGGGTGGCTTTGAACTCATGGTGTCTCAGTCTCCTAAGGTGCTGGGATTATGGATGTGCATCACTACTCTGGGTCTACCAGCCCTTTATTTATTTATTTATTTTTCCCCCCTTTATTTATTTAAAAATTTTTTTAAAGTTCACAACAGCAAATTCTTTTATTTATTTATTTATTTATTTTTCCCTTGTTTTAGAACTTTTGTTTATTTTTTTTTATGGCCGGCTCAGCCTGCCCTGAGGGCAGGGCTGGCGCAGCATGTGGTACCAGGGATCGAGCCTCGGTCCCTGCAGCCGCCTAAGCTTTCCTAAGCAGTCGCTTTAGACCACTGAGCCATCCTGCTGGGCCCAGCCCTTTATTTTTTATTTTATTTATTTTTTAATGTATTTAGTACAGAGTCTACAGGGTCTCTTTTCATAGATCAATCTTGTGATTGCTCCTGACTTTAGCCTTCCAAGTGCTTGGATTACAGGTGTACACCACCATGCCCAATTTCAGCTTACCTCAGGAGCAGGATGGGCATGGCATGGGGATCGAACCTAGGTCCCCTGTGCTTGCCTAAGCAGGTGCTTTAGTCCACTGAGCTTTCTGGCTGATCGTATTTTTTATTTTTTATTGGTAGTTTTTTTGTTTTTCGCTTTTGAGACAGGGTCTTGCTATATATAGTTTAGGCTACTTTTGAACTATGTAGTCCATGGTGGCCTTGAATTTTTGGTGACCCTCCTACATTAAGCCCCCCCACCCCAAGTGCTGAGATTATTGGTGTGTATCACCATGCCCAGCACCCTAGCCCTTAAAAAATTTTTCTTTTTTGAAAACTTTTGAGACCTGGTCTTGCTGTATGCTACATTGCTCAGGATAGATTTCACGTTGGGATCCTTCTGCCCTAGCCTCCCAGAGTGCTAAGATTAGAGGCATGTATCACCTGAAATACAAAAGTATTTCACCTGACTGGCAATTCAGATTCGATCTCTTCTTTCCCCTAGCTATAATCTAAAAGAATATCTAAAAGAATTTCGCAGTTTAGTTTGGATTCATTGAATCAAGCAAATACACAAAACAGTTTCTTCCTAGAAAAAAAGCTAGACATAGAGATGTGTGCTTTGGTATATGGAGGCTGAAGCAAGAGAATTGCCCCAAGTTCAAAATCAGTCTGAGCTCCTTAATGAGACTCTCGGAAGGATGGAATAGAGGAGAAAATTTTTAGTGTCATTGAATGTAACTTCATTTGGAGCTTTGTTGAAAGATCCCTATAAAGTAAGAGCAAGAATTAACTTCTTTCAGAATTCAGAGATACACTTGGAAGTATTTTTCCCATTATGTGAATCTTTTAAGGAAGTGGAGCTATGCATACAGGACTCTGATCTCAGCAACATGTGTTGCTTCTAAATATGCCTGCTTCTCTCCGTATTCATTAATGTCTAGCTAGCAGTGAAACATTTCCACCTTAGAATCCTTTTTGGTTCCACATTGTAAATTTTTATTGGGCTTGGAAAGTTGAATTTAAGAATATGTTTTTGAGCAGTGGGTTAATGACTATCCGAAGGAAACTGATACAAAAAAAAGATGTGATACTCTTTATTTTGTCCACTGCTTAGCTAATTGTTTTTTTAGTACCATCATATATTAGAAAAAACATACCTAAAAATGCAAAACATACATAAAACATAAGCTTTTTTTCTTTTTGTTTATTTGAGGTAGTTCTGGCCTTGAACTCACTTTTACCCAGTGCTGGAGTTACAGGTTTAAACACCAGGCCTGGCTAAACTACTATTTTGATGCTTATGTTAGACTTGATATTGGTGCTCAGTTATGGGTGCTTATCAAAGCTTCTGGAGTAAAAGTTTGATAACATTTACTGGTGCTTTTGTTGACCAAATCAGAATCTGTGAGTCAAGACACTTGTAGATGTATAAAGATTAGGAAGATAAACCAAATTACAGCACTGTAGTGCTGTAAAAATTATTGTAGCTTGCGAAGACCAAGTTGGCTGTACAATTGCATTTCAGAATTAGAGCATTTAAAATTTTTAATCTTGGTATCTTACATAGCATTAGGAAACATGGTACTAGTGCATCCCTTTTACTAACAATAAGTTACATTTGTCTAAAATGACTTGTTCTTTATAAAATGTTACACATGTATTATTTCATTTATGTTCTCATCTATACTTTTTTCACAGCTACTCTTTTTTTTTTTT
>PVJA010048181.1:0-14342 GCA_004027025.1 Myocastor coypus | reverse complement strand
CTCACAATCATTCTACAGAGTACAGTGTGTGGGCATGACCCACCTCCCTATTGATGTTGCTTAGAAAAAAAAAAAAAGGAAAGAATATATTTCTCTTTGGACTAAAAGGAAGCAGATACATACACCGTCAAATGTTTTGCAACTGCAGTGGGCCACCAGTGAAGTTTGTGATGTTGGAGGCTATTGAATCTAAGTCTCCTAAAGCTCATCTCACCAATCTAGCTCTGCATTCCATGCATTGTAATTAAGGATTTTTTTTTTCTTGCTGGGTGGTCAAGGGCAAGTCGAAGCAAGACCTGTATAACTAAACATTCTTTTATTTATTTATTTATTTATTTTTGGTATCTTCCAGGGTCAAATCCCCTCAGGATTAAATTTGAGACCATAGACAGTACTTTGTAGAACTGTTGTTAGTGTCAGCATTCGGGACGAGTCACGGCCATTGCTTGGCCATTTTGCTTTCTGTGAAAGCCTGAGAGAATGTTTTTCTCTGGGTGACTCTCCTTAGATGCACTGCAGTTCATTCATCCCTTTCCTCTGAGGTCCCATAATCTCCTTGACCAGGAAATTTGGGACACCTCTGAGTTATAGGATATTACAGCACAGTTTCTCTTATATGAGAACGCCAAAGTTTAAGTAAAGAACAAAATAAAATATACATAAGAGGAAATAGGAAAGAGGTCTTTTATTGAAGGAAAAGGACCACAGGTAGAAGGAGAAGCCAGAAGGGTATAATAGAATTAAAGTACGTTACCTGCTTCTACCCATTCTCCTCAGTGAAGGATACCAGTAGGAGCTGCACACATTCATGAGAATAATTTAATTATAATATAAAAGAAAGTAAGAGCAGCACAAATGGCATGGGACTTCTGTCTTGCAAATATTTCAATTTAAAGGTAATGGTGCAGCCATATATATATACCTTCAACAATTAAGGAAGACATAAATATGTAAAATAACACCTTGGTTGTGTTGGGAACACAGTCAATAAACGGAGATTAGAAGAAACAGGAGAAGCAAGTCAATGCCTTCAACAAATCAACACTAAGGACTAAAAGAGACAGAGAGGGCAGCTGGTGAGCAAAGATTAGTATTTGAAGCACAAAATTTGTCTCCTTCCTGGAAATAACTAAAAGAGGGTGATATGGGAGGGGGTTATTTTTATGAGTATAAGCAATGGAATCTTTCAAATTTTCATAATGATTATAATTTTTAATGTTTCTTAGATGATTAGGATTATGTAAGATGATTGTCAGTGCACGACAAAAACAAAAACAAAAACAAATGCAAATGGGATAAGAGTCCTTGTCGGAGAACTTCTCTGACAAAATTACCTTTAGTTTGAAATTCATCTAGAACGATCAGCATGAACATGTTTCCAGGGTCACTAGAGGAAGCTCTAAGAAGAAGCACCTTTACTCCCTGTATCCATCTGGACATAAAGTTGTGTCCTTCTAGTTGTATTCTGTTTTGTGTTGATCTTATTATTCAAGAAAATACTGCTCACGTAAGTACATACACATACACCCAGCAACACACAGGTGAATGAATGCATAGGTCCAGACCCTGGAAATTAATTGTGTTTTTATTTCATTCTCTATAGTTTTGATGCATCTCTGAAGGGCTTTGTTGTATAATAGTTTTTAAACATTCCTATATCTTACCTCTTTGCTCTTCCTTCATGCCACCATTCATACAATACTACACATTTAGACAATTGCTCAAAACAATCTTGCTCGGCTTAATGAAATTATATCGGATTAGAGAGATGATAGATAGATAAATAGATAGATAGATAGGCAGATAGACAGGTAGATAGATTACAGATAAATAATAGATATATCGACATAGGACCATTGTTCTGGGGATAAAGTATGGGTGGAAGATTCTAAGTGGAATGCAGTAAATCTTAATGAGTTCAGAATATTGATCCAAATGGATTTTAGAGTTCTACTTTTTACCGTTCTATTCAAAGCTATCAAATAATTCTTATAAACGCCATTAAATAACATCATGAAAACCAGCCTTTCAGAGAGAAGTGCTAAAGGCATCCCAATAAACTTTAGTCACTTTGATTAAGCAATGGGACTCCTTGTTTATAATCCCACATTAACTATATACAACGAAGAAATGAGTTAATTATTTTGCAAACAGAAAAACATACTAAAATTGGCCACTTATTGTCAAGGCCCCCTTTTCCTGAGTTGGACCATTTATTTTTATTTTTTATTTTTTTATTTTATTTTGTTTTATTTTTTTGGACCATTTTAGAAACATCTGTGTGCCTGCAAGCAGGCAGGCTCAGAGACCTGGGGCTCAGACTCCGGACCTGCTGTGCTGACCCCACCCCCCTCGGTGCACTGAGTTGAGACTAGGCATGGTGTGGCACACCTATAAGCCCACCTCTTGCAAGGCTGTAAGAAAGTGGATCACTACAAGCCCCATCTGATAGTGAGACCCTGAACATCCTGTAGGCCTTTCCCTAAAAACACAAAAAAGAAACAAAACAAACACCTGTGAATCATTTTCCCAATTTCATCAACACCTGTTTCTAGGAAAATCATACAGATGAACCCATTTGATAAAACAGCCCCAGGGAAGGGGCAGCAGACAGTTTCACCTGGTACCTGCTGAGAGACACTGTCCTCTCCAATGCCCAGGTGCCATTTGCTGAACCTCCAAGAAATACCATTAATTTCAGGCTTACTCTGCAGCTAGTCATTTTCAAGTTTAATACTCATTTCCCAAATTGGTCAAATACAAACGTAATAGCTGACCAGCATGTTATGACAAAGAACCACTTTAAGAATCACTTGAAATAATGACACATTTATCAATATTGCAGAGCTCACCAGGATATAAAAACATCAATGTGGCCAGTTGATTCAGCTTTACTGATTTTTAGCTTCTTAGTTCAGGTCTTTCTGAATCCTGTGGTGTATTAAATGTTGGCTTCACTGAATACGTGGTCCTGGCTATGGGCTTCTTATTTAATAGTTCTGAGCTAGGAAATATGGTGTGCTCCTTTCTTTATAGAAACCTGTACCCTGGATGAGTTAATGTTTTCTATGACTCAAGAGTCCATTTAAAGACACATAGAATGCTGCATCCCTCAATAGAAATGTTTTAAATTACCTCAGAATAATTGAGCCATTCAGAGAATACTAGAATTGTCCACATGACATTGAAGCCTATACTATAGCAGTTGCCTTGTGACATGGGGACATCATGTGAACAGGGACAAATGGTTTATAAAAACCAAAAAGGTTAAGGGTTGTCAGAGTCTGAATGTCCCTATTGTGTTTCAGTAATTGCCACTTAGTATTTGATTTAATGAAAGCTTAGGAGTAAAGCATGTTTCTGTAGACATGGTTATTATGCTAATTTTTACTGTGCCCTTCTCTGTCTTCCCAAATTACATTTAGAAACCTCTGTTTTCTATTACTGAATGACTTTCACTTTTTTTCTGTTTTTTTGCACCCATTCCCAGTCTTGGTAGCCTCATTAAAAGCGACTACAGGAAATTATAGGGTCTCCGGTTAACTAGCTTGTCTTCCTCGATCTACTAAAGATGCAAGTTCTATTGTATAAACTGAGCAAAGTAGATGTCTGTCTTCCCTTCATTTTAGACTATGTAATCTTCTTTACAGAAAACTGCTTCATGGCAAAACACAGTACTCTTTTCAGTTATGTGTGCCTTGGAGAGAACCTCTGTGTTTATGTTAGAACACATCTTATTATATTTTCTCAACTTTGATCTAGCATGGGTGCTTATTGCTTCTCAAAAACACCCATTTGTAATAGTAAATTTTGGAAGTCTGGAAGGAGCTATTCTCATCACTTGTAGCTGCTCAGATTATACAAGCCTCGTCAAGTAACCTTGGTGGAAAATGATCATTACAGTGATCTTATAGGAAATGAAATTCCAAAGCAGGAACTAATGAGGATCTTTAGAGTATTACAGGTCATTCTGTTGCTCACTATTTTCAGACAGATTCCAAAAACTGGACATCCATGGTCCATATTTATTTTCTTATTAATACTTGCAGTAATTTTCCTGCCATGCAACAATAAGGTGTCATGTACTTTGTTCACTCATAAAATCATATTGATGTGGGGTGTGTGTGTGTGTGTGTGTGTGTGTGTGTGTATGTGTGTGTGTGTATGTGTGTAAAACTAAAGGCAAAGAAAAAAGAAGAGGGGAATAAAGAACTACTTTTAGTAGTTTCTTACAATATTATACCTAGTGCTTTTTGAGATTAAATATTTTATTCTGTGTCATCTTAATCTAACTGGGTGTGGTAGCCAGAGGGAATAAAAACACTATAAAATTAATTATCCTGGTTTCCAACAGATTGCAGATATTGCAAAAATGGCAAGTGAGATAGGCTTCACCCACCATAAACTCTGAAGAACATTACAGGATTAAGCTGTCTCAGAAGACTAGGGTGTCTTTGATTACCACTTGAACTTCTATGGAACCACCTCAGACTCTTGAAAAGGCCATGGTGAAAGAGAATAATTATTAACAATGTTGGGACATCAGGATAGCTCAGCGGTCTACAGTTCCTATTTGGCAAACTCAGGCAGGTGCAGAGTCTGAGCTTCGATACCCTACCCACACTTAAGGTGGGCTGAGCTGGCAAATAAAAATGTATCAAATAGCTTCAATGAAAACCATTTAAGCATTTAATAAGCCAAAATATAGCTAAACTTAGTTTATTAGCAATTAGAAATTACTTAAATCTTGAAAAAAATGGAGTAACTTTCCTTGTTTTGCTGTAGCAGTCAGAAACTACTTCATTAATTGCTAAAATAGAGAGCTTCCTTCTATAGTAATTTAAAAGGAACTTAGATAGCAATAAGCAATCTGAAACTCTGCTATAAACTTGCCATTTACACTAAAGTGTGGGAATCTGGGAATTTGGGTTTAGGGATCCAACAGGATTAAGCAGCAAACTCCTGTGAAAAAATAGGCTGAGACCCTTACCCCAGGTAAATTAGTGTTTCATGTATTTAAGCAAATTTATTGTAGGCTAAGTGAAAATATTATGGTTGACTAACCAATAGAAGAGTAAAAGATGTTTGACAGGTATGTAAAACTAGGCTTAATGATGTGAATTTAGAAAAGCAAAATGAAGAAAAAATCAAAGCACACCTATTATGTTATTTGCAACAACTATTGAGTAAATGTAGGAAATTTCAAATGCCCATGAGACCCTGATGAACTAGCTGATTTCTCCTTCCATGAAAGAATCATACACAGAATTGGTCAACTTGTGAGAAGGGAGGAAAAGTGAAGATTTTGGCACATGGGCTGTACTCAAGGCACGTGGACAAAACCTACATAATTTCCTACTTTACATCTGGCTATCTAGTTTCAGGAAAATTAGATGATAGCTTTTGGTAGACTTTTTCTTAGTGCAGAAAGACAGAACTTCTGAAGTTAGACAGACCATAACTGTCAGGACATCCTGTCAGCACACCTTTGAGAGGAACTGAATGAAACTCCCTGGCTAAGTCCCTATGGCAGTCTACATACCATGCAGCATTCCTAGAGCCACCATTGATGAGAACATTAGGCACATGTGGACAGATATTAATGAAGGGAGAAAGAGTTTAACTAGAGATCATCCTTGGCAAACTCCAGGTCTGTTCTCATCTTCTCAACAGCAGTACACAAATAATAATTGTCAGGTGTCACAAGATTTCAAAGGAACTTTGTTCTTTATTTGTCCAGTCAAAATCCCATACAACTGGATTAAATAATATTCAGAAAAAAAAAAAAAAAAAAAAAAAAAAAAAAAAAAAAAAAAAAAAAAAAAAAAAAAAAAAAAAAAAAAAAAAAAAAAAACCTCCTTCAAGGGCAGGTGAGATAGCCTAGTGGACTCAGTGCCTGTATAGGAAAGCGCAATGATTCTGGGTCCTACCCCAGCAGCACAAAGGGAGTCAACACCCCCCACCTTCCCTGGGAAGGAGCCAGCCACCAACAATAAACATGGAGACACACAACTGCAAAAGCAGCACTGAGGGACTAAAAACAGTAGGATCACTATGAGCCCAATATATTAATAAATAATAAAAAATAAAAACTTTCAAAGAAGTCTTGGTCCAGCTCTTTAAACTAATCCCTTAGAGGATTTTTTTGCTTTTAAGATGGCATTTTAATGTGTCATAAAGGTTTAGAATCTACTATTTCTCATTCTGTTGTTTGCTATAGGACTTTACATTACATATCATAGACAACATTCTCAAGATCATTTTCAGCAAGGTTTAGACTCACTCCTTTCATCTCTTTGAAATTCACATTGCTATGGTTCTCTTTATCTGTCATAGAAATCATTTACTCAAGCCATACATATGTTATAATAAGAAGTAGTCCATATGCACTCACAAAAGCATTTGAGTATATCCAGTAGCCCAGTGAATGCTTCTGTACCTAAGTAACTTGCCAGGAGAGTTGCTGGCATTGAGTTTGAAACACAGGTTAAGTACTATGCCTGAAATGCACAAGCAAGTTGTGCCTGTTTTATGTAATTTGTGGTACATGAGAAAAAAAAAAAAAAAAAAAAAAAAAAACACATTGAGTAAAGAGACCTCAGATTCGTTTCAGGCTTTTATATTGATTTGTTCAACAACTTGAACAAATCTTTTAATCTCTCTAAACCAAAGATATTACATTTGCTTCTTGAAAGTTTTTTTTTTTAATCTGGTCTTTCTATATCTAAAGGAGGCTTGCGGGTCAAATTAACAGAAAGTGCAATGCAATTATAAGGCATTCTTCTTAATTTAAGAAACTACTGAAAGATTAGCTTTCTTAGACTCTGGATCAATTCCCTCCCCTGCACCCCCCCATTGGTCTGTCACATTTTAATTTTTGGCCCTCCTCCTGTGTGCAGTTTCAGGATAGGTATCCAATGTGCTAGAGAATTATGTCATTTGAAAATTGAAAGAAGGAAAGTATGACTTCTTTCTTATCTTAGTTTATTAGCACAGAAATGAATTACCACAAATTGTTGATTCTTGATTCAAACTATATCACTGACATATATATGTTTTTTTTTTTTTTTTTTTTTTTTTTTTTTTTTTTTTTTTTTTTTTTTTTTTTTTTTTTTTTTTTTTTTTTTTTTTTTTTTTTTTTTTTTTTTTTTTTTTTTCTTTTGCTGGTCTGGAGCCTACATATGCTGATATGACCTTGCCAATGGCATGATGGTAAATCTCCTTTCTTTTGTCTTACTTGGTTGCTGCTGTTCTTGTTCTCTCTCCCTCTCTCTCTCTGTCTTTCTCTCTCTCTCTTTTGGTTTTGTTTATTTTTTAATTTTATTTTATTTTGAAAAGATAAAGCAAAGCAAGAACAAAAATCAGAAATAAAGAAAGAAACAGGGCAACATACCACAGTACATATGTTACAAATTTTCAAACCAAGAATAGCTGATGAACAATGGTTGATATGCTATTTATTTTAATGTCAAATCTATTGCTCAGATAAGCAGATATAATTATGTAAGACTGGACATATGGTAGGATATTGCCACTTGCTTTTAAGAAATCTTAAATTTTTGTTCTATTTTTTATTTTTTTTAAAAAGTTTGTTTTAAAGAAAGTATAGTGATAATTGATATGATATTAGAAATGGTACACATTTAGAGGACAAAGATATCAGGTATTTAAGCCTGGTTTTTGTATTATACTGTTCTTGATGTATTTGCTTAAATCAAGGCTATCAGCAGGCAGAGTTAGTCAGGATGAAAATTCTACATATCAACTATTATTTTGAAAAGAGTAAGGGAGACTCTTACTTAGTGCAATCACTTCAGCCGTCCTGTATACATACTTGCATGATCTTCCCCTACCTTTTTTGAGGTTGTGGCATTTAACTGCAAATTCTGCCTGTTTTCACATATTCATTTTCGTTGTGTGTATCTAAATGAATTAAATGCCATTTATAAGGACCAGTGTTCTTTCAGACCATTGGCTTAGCGCCCACCTCACTCCAGCGTGGCTCTCTCATAGACTGATCATATCATCACACATGCTATTTTCAAATAAGTCATATTCCTAGTCTTGGGAGGAGGAGTGCTGGGGAATGGGGTGAGGGGCTGGAGATAAGACAGAAACCCAGCATAGTGTCATTGATTTTTATTTCCCTTTCTTGAGCTTCATTTTTGTTTGAATTTTCAAAGGCAAAACTTTGAATTTCTTACTAGAAAGTGTAAAAATTTGAAAGCATCCCATATTTTATTGTGATATAGTACAAATAAATTGAACCTTAGGGGAAAGTCTGGCATGATAGATTTAAGTCTTGTGGAAAAGAAAGCATCAGTTTGTGTTGGAGAATCAGGGAGGAAAGTCTCAGACCAAGAGAAGGGAGTGTATACTTAGCCTTCATAATTATTTATTTATTTTTATTTATTATTTTCTTGTTTCAGAACCTTTATTTATTCACTCATTTTTATGGCTGGCTCAGCCCACCCCGAGGGCAGGGCTGACACAGCATGTGGTGCCGGGGATCGAACAGCGGTCCCTGAAGCTACCCAAGCTTTCCCAAGCAGGCGCTTTAGACCAATGAGCCATCCCACCGGGCCCCCTAATTAGCCTATGAAAGGTTGGAGCACTTTTAAGCTGTTTTTATTATATTTGAATAGCGATTATGAGATTATAAGGTAAGCTGCAATCACATATTTGTCTAGTAAATTATTGAACAGGGGCTACCAGGCAACTCACTCAGAGATAAATATGTTTCTAAAAGTTACTGTAATTTTAAAAGATACAATTACCCTACGCTATTTAATTATTTGTTTATTTTGCTCGTATGTAGAACCAAAGTCCTTATTTCTGTAGAAAATTTAATGGGAAAGGAGAAGCTATGGCTATATAAAGATGAGAAAAAAAATCACTTAAAGGATTGTTCATAAGATGGAGCATACACATCTAGACTTAATTTAAAAAAATGAGTTCAAACCTATCATGTTTTTCTTTTTTGCATTATCAGGAATTTCTTTGTATTAATACCACATTTACATTCATGTTATTATTAATAACAAAATATATTTGTCCACTGGATTTCTTTTCTTAACATAGTTTTTCTAGATTTTAACACTTGTGAGGGATATATTTCCCTGTTTTATTATAAATTATGTTATAGCAGATAGATGATATCAGTGGTATACAATGTCAGATGAAACTATGGAACTAGCTATTTCAACATTTTTTTTCTTCAAGGAAGACAACTGTGTATCCTAAAGCCATTAGAAATAAAATAAAATAAATAAAAATGTGCAACTAACACCTTACTTTGGGCTTTAGGCAATTATTTTTGTTGTAGGTAAAGTGTATCAAACAGACTCAATTTCAAGTTTTGTTCAACCTAACACTCTATAGGACTTGTTAGTATTATATATAGGAAATGTACTCACCATTAGTTTATTATATTTACTGATTATTATACTTACTGATTATATTTACTGATTATTTCCAAGTGTACATACCACACAATGTGATAGTGGAATAGGAAAACAGATCTGTATTTCCTTGTATGACTTACTTTTTATTTGGAATGGAATTCAAGTTAGCCCCTCCCCCATTTTAACATTCAAATGACTTGCATTGAACTCTTGAGATACATTAAGTATTATGCTGTGCACAGAATAAAAGATGAACTGTGCTTTCACATTCTGGAGGTTTAAATTGGACTTGATACAAAACTTATCTAAAGTGATCCATAAATTTAAGAAAAAAATAATGTTGAAGGAATCAGTGATGGATTATTTGACTTGATGCTGTGAACTACAGTGAATTGAAGTTTTGGTGAGAAGTCATTAAATTAAGATATATGCCTGTGTTACTGTGGACGGGGGGATGTCCGTTTGGCAGAGGTGGTTACTCAGAAGCTTTAAAGGAGCATGGGAAATGAGACATGGAAAATGAAGGTAGAGAGGTGGCAGCGAACTCAGGGAGAGGGGAGCTACAAAACATTCTTTAAAGATTTTGTTCCTTTCTTAAGGTTCTGTTTGAAGCCACTACAGTTCCATTCAGGATGATTGACAAATTTGATTTGCATTTCAGAAGTAGCCTCGCTGCAGAATAGACTAGAAGGAAGTTGAAGTGGAGGAAAGTAGAGGCAAATGCTCAGAAGAAGCGCAGGCAGGAGACAGAGGAAGGTTCCTCCCAGACAGCGGGGTTTCCCTAGCAGGGATTCCCCAGGAAGTTGCTGAGCTGCAGGACAGTGCTTTTCCCTAGAAGCGCAGGCTCAGGGGCCCCGTCCTAAAGGAATTTCAAGAGACAATGAGACTCACTGCATCTCCAGACCCCTGCTGCCCTAGCAGGCTGAGTCCTCTGCTGAGGTAGAAGCAGCAAAACTGGAAGGACAGCCTGGATTACACCCCCATCTCTGCGCTTTTAACTTATATTGTCATACTGGGCCTTGGCTTCCCTTTGAAGTATGGAAACATAAGGCATTCTCTGAAAAATAAATTGATATTGTAACACAATGTAAAAGCAATTTGAGAAAGATAAGAATACCATAAAGATGTGTTATTATTAATTTTTTCATGATTTTTGACAGCCTATCTTCTTAAAATGTAAGACAAAATTGGACTTAATGTTGCTCCTATACTCAGAGAAAAAGTCATTTTTGTCTCCTCTTTCATTATGTAACTGGAGGTTTTAATTCTGAGCTTTTCATATAAAGCTTTATACCCTGTGGGGGCTAAATAATTACTTGTCAACTGACCTATTATTAAATGTTACTTTTAATCTTCGTGCAGAAAGAATTTTAAACAGGCTGCAGAAGGACAGGCTTGATAACCTAATGAATCTGAAAATGTCTTCAAGTTCTCTGTATTACATTAGAATTTCTAAGCTATAGGAGCATAATTTCTTTAGAGAGAGGTGGTGCTCAATTCACTTTTTTATAGTAAAGAATTTGGAAAAAAATACAAAGTCTTCCCAGGGAACAATTATTTCTTTCACAGAGTGACCTTTTCTTCAGACAGCTTTGGTTGATAAAACTTCATAAGTTTCAGAGGAAAAATGAATTCTATAGAATAGTACCTGTATCATCTTTTGTAACAAAAGAAAGGACAGGGATAATTTTAAAAAGCACTATAAGAAAAACTCAAATTACACAGCAAGCATTTCAGCCTGCCCATAGAACATTCAGTCTCACAAACCATAGAACCATAGGAAGTGTCACCTCTATTTACAGTGACTGAACACGAAACCCACCAAGGAGCTGATGCTGCAGCCCAGTGACTGGTCTTGCAACCTGGGTTGAGCAAAACTATGATCTCCAGGCTTGAATTTAAAAAAAAACAAAACAAACAAACAAACAAACAAAAAAACCCCTCCTGTGGCTCATCTTCCAAGAAACAAAGACCAAGCAAAATGTGGAGTGACGGTCTTAGTTACTGTTTTCTCATTGTTGGGACAAAATACCTGACACTCAAAATAAGGGAAGGAAAGGTTTAGCTAGCTCACAGTTATATTTAGCTGGCTCCAAGACAGAGTGGCACGTGGCAGAGGGGAATCATTCATGGTGACAGCTAAGAGCAAGAGCACAGGGAGAGCTAGAAGCAGCTCAAGCAGCTAACTTTTTGCTTTTACATTGAAATGCAAATAACTTGCCCCAGGGGAGATGCAGCACCCTTTTTTAAAAAAAAAAAAAAAAAATTTAGTTACAAATTCCAGGAGCCACCCCATGACTATATGAGGCTTTCGGGGACACTTACACACAAACCATAACATTCTACCCCTGGTCCCCCAAAAACTCATGCTCATCTCTTTATGCAAAATACATTTTAGTCCATCTCTAAAAGTTGCCAAAGTTCCAGCACTTTTAGCATTGCTGCAAAGTCAAAGTCCCAAGTCTTTATGAGCTTTTATACACAGGAAAATTTAAACATATTTAACATTCAAAGGTACAAAGCAAACATTACCATTCCAAAAGTTACAGACAGCAGGATACCAAGTATTGGTACCAACACAAGACCAAAATCCAGAAGGGTCAATATTAAATCCTATAGGTCCTTGTGGAATATCTGATGCAATCTGTGGCGAATGGCACTCCACCCCTATGGCACTCTTGGTAGTTGTAGTTCTCATGACTTTTCTCTTAGGCTGACTTTGCTCTCTCTTTGCAGACTTCCTTCCATGATCAATGTTTTGGGCTTTTTCAAACTTCTGGGGTTTCTATGGAACAGGCTTTTTACTCACAGCTTTACACACTGCCCTCTCAGGGGCACACTGCCTGACCTCCCAGTCCTTCTGCTATCTAGGCAGAAGCCTTCTTAACCTCAGAATTTTTGCACTCTCAGTACATCTAAAACCACTGCCACGTGGATGATAAGGCCTGCTATGAGGTAGAGCAGTAGCCAGGCTTCCTTCTCTCTTGGCTGTAGGAGTTGAGTGTATGGATCACTCAACATTCTGACCTTGGTCGCGAGGAATAAATTCTCCATGCCCACAATATGCTGGAACCAAGTGCTGCTGCTGCCATTTAAGAACAAGGCAAAGTCCCTGACCTTTGTGATTCTGAAGTTCCAATGGATGGAACCCTGACACCTCCTGTGCTGCCCTGAGAACATCTTTTTTACTCTTTTGTTTCTTCCCAGAGATGGAGATCTTCTCAGCTCTACTTTGCAGTCTACAGCTTTATTAGCACTTTCTTTCTGGACAAGCTCACATCATTTTGAGCCTCCTGCTGGGCTCCTCACTCTTGATTTGCAGCATAAATCTGGCTAAAAGCCCCAGTAACAGCCATGCCACCGCCCCAACATTTGGATGCTTTGAAATATATTTTGAAAGATTCATTAGTCTGACATGCTTAAGCTCACTCTCAGGCAAATACGGACAGGAGCAATATGCAGACAACTTCTCTGCCAAGTCAAAATACAAGTGATCCAGAGTCCAACAACCAGTACAGTCCTTTTATGCAGCAGAAACCTCCAAAGCCTGGTCTTTACAGGCTGGCTTTCAATCAGCCTTCTGGTCTGAGCTCTGACTAGAATCTCTCCTAGAGAAGAGCTGGAGTTGTGCCAGCTCTTTGCAAGTAGGCCATGTCTCCAAACCTCTTCTATCTCGTCCCATGAGTCATTTTCAGACACTCATTATCTACATAGTCAGGTTTAGTCACAGCAAGGATCCCACTCTCGGTACCAAATTCTATCTTAGTTACTCTTCTCTCCTTGCTGGGACAAATACCTGACACTCAAAATAAGGGAAGGAAATGTTTAGTTGGCTCACAGTTACTGAAGGTTTTAGTTCATATTCAGCTGGCTCCAAAGCAGAGTGGCACAAGGCAGAAGGCAACCTTTCATGGTGGCAGCTAAGAGCAACAGTTCAGGGAGTGGTAGTAGGAATTCAAACAGCTAACTTCTCTTCCTTTACATTGAAAGGCAAATCACCTGCGTCAGGGGAGATGCAGCACCCACTTCTACAATAATCGATTACTAATTCCAGAAGCTGCCCCATGACTACATGAAGCTTTAGGGGACACTTATACAGAAACCATAGCAATGATTCATTAGCTATTCATAAGCTTATGTAAACGTTAGGTATACATTCTGAAAATCTGTCAACAGATAGTTAATTATATATTCTTAATTCTGGTAAGTTCTTATATTATCTTGATTCTAGAAACATCAAACTTATGTACCTGCTGTCTGCAAGTACCTTGCCATTAAACTCATGAGCCTGAGAATTAGAAATAGAATAAACACCTTCCAAGAGTGAATTTTGCTTTTCAGTCAATTTCTTCATCTGAAAAATGTGGATACTAATGATGTATAAACCATATGTTTATTGGCAGGATTATAAAGTAAAACTCTTCATGTAGCATAGAGAGAAAAATAAAAGGAGCATTCCTATGGGCTGTTATGAGCTATCCAGGTGGGGTGCAGATATAATGAGAATGTATAGGTAGAGAACTAAATGAAAGTGGAACATAGTACAGTAGTCTTTTGTCTTTGTGATTTCTTTTTCTTTTGAGGCAGTGGTAATTATAATAGTTGTCTGTAGTCTCTGTAATTAAGAAATTACATAAGGGCCGGCCAAGTACCTCAGTGGTTTAAAGCACCTGCAAGCAGGCAGAGGGGACAGGGGTTCAATGCCCAGGCCAGCCATGCCAATCCCACCCCCAGGACATGCTGAGACAAAAATTGAGACTGGACGTGGTGGCACGCCTGTAATCTTATCTCCTGGAGAGCTATAAACAGGAGGACCACTATGAGTCCAATCTAGTAGTGAGATCCTGAACACCCTGTAGACCCTTCTCTAAAATACAAAAAAAAAAAAAAAAAAAAAAAAAAAAAAAAAAAAAAAAAAAAAAAAAAAAAAAAAAAAGA
>PVJA010048180.1:0-14329 GCA_004027025.1 Myocastor coypus | reverse complement strand
AAAAAAAAAAAGAAATGGCTCAGGCCAAGGTGACTCCAGTGGCAAGGGACTTAACATTTGCCTCCAGGATTTGCTCCGTTCTGCTCTTGCCCCACTGGCTCGGATTTAAGCTCCATGATGTCAACCACAGTAATTCACGGAAATCTCTACATGAGTTTCCAGTTCTAGCATGCATCAACCAGAAAGACTATATGTGAATGGCATTTCAAATTCCCTAGCCAAGATATTTTTTTCCTTTCCCAAGGAAGGTAGTACAAGTGTTCTATTACTGACCTGCTGGGTTTTTTCTTTTGGAAAGGGGCATGAACTGTTTTTTTGAGCTATGTAGCCCACGCTGGTCTTGAACCTGCAGTGACCTTCTCACCTTGGCCTCCCGAGTGCTGTGATTACAGGCCTGGCTATTCCGTAAGTATTTAATGCTAACTACTCAAGTCTTTCTTCAGCCCTAGGCAATTTATTTTTTGCATCTCAGGCATTCTGTTCTTTTCTTAGATACAAAGCACGTATGATAACACAAATTCAGATCTAGTGCAGCTGGCTTCCCTCCTCAGCCAGCAGACTTATCCTTTCATTTAATTAACTTGGTGGCGATATATTTTATGTAATCAAGAAAAAATTTTAGTTAGGAGTGGTGATACATGCCTAGTAATCCCAGCACTCAGAGGCTGAGGCAGGAGGATCACAAACTTGATCTTGGCCTGGGCAACTCAGGGAGACTTGGGACTTGTTGGGATGACTATGGGGTGTTGTAGTTCAGCTCAAAGGTTGTGGGGGCTTTTTTTTTTTTTTGAAAGTACTCATAGTACATATCTTTGTTCTATCACTTTCTTTTCAGTGCCTTAATTTATAAAGTTTAACATCAAATATCTGTTATCAAGCTAATACTTCTACTGTGTAGTAGCAAATTGGGTAATTTTTCCTTTCATTTGAAACCAATCTTCCCTAGGCACAAAGTTCCATTTTCAGTCTTTTCTATTTTTTTTAAACCCTTTAATTAATTAATTAAGGTTATAGCTGGCTCAGCCTACCCTGGGCAACTCAGGGAGACTCTGGGTGTGGGACTGGCGCAGCATGTGGTATCGGGGATTGAACCGAAGTCCCTGAGGTTGCCTAAGCAGGCACTCTAGACTGCTGAGCCATCTTGCTGGCTACTCAGTCTTCTAATCTTACTATAAATTCAAATAAAATATTTGTCAAAGTTACTGCCTTTTACAACGACTGAATCAAAGGAAAACTTTGCTATTTCAGACTTTTTGTTCTTCAGAAGTACTTGTTCATTCATGTCTGATCTTTGTTCTGCTGGCAATTCAGAGGGACCTTATTGGACCAAATAGCTTCAGTATTTATCTTTCATGTGCAGAGGGAGAACTTATGTGTTGGTAGATTAAATGTCCAGTTGTTGAACTGCTAGAGCCAAAGGTAACTGAGGGCAGTAATTCACAAACGAGTCCACAGCTCAGCAGCATTTCCATTTGTTACAAATGCCTACACTTGGCCCCTTCAAACATACTCAAACTGGTCCAGCCTTTTTGCTTTTGTGATGAGGCCTCCCTGAGTTGCCCAGGCTCATCTTAACTTCTGGCTGGAGCAATATGGTAACTGGGGTTACAGGTGTGCACTTCTGTGCCAGGCTTTCAAGATGACTCAGACACATCTTTGTTGGAAAACCACTAAGTTGCTATGCAAGCTACATAGGACATCACACCTGTCACCTGGATGACACTGCAACTGCTAAGGAAGCCCAGCACTGGGTTTAGCATGCCATCTGTACCACACACAACCTGGAGTATTTGGCCTGCTATTACTCATGGCAGCACCGTGGGAACTTCTCAGAGTAGGGCTGAGATCTGCACATTTACTAATTCCGACTTACTCTCTTAACTAGAAGGTCTCACCCAGCAACATTCTATTTCAGGGACAATACTGACTGATCAATGACTTGATCTCAGCAGTGTTGCCCACAAGAACTCCAGGCTTCTGGCACACAGAACAAACTCTTCTTTCATTTCCAACACTGACCGTGTTTCTTTTTATGTGAATTTAAGGGCAGTTTTATTCTAATTAATACCCCATCTTTTTCCATAAAAATACTTGAAGTGGTTTATAAAAACTTACATGCAGTTATTCAGACAAAATCTGGACTGAAAGAAAAGGGCTATACATGTGTCCCTGTTATCCATGGCAGCCTTGAAAAACAGAATACTTTCACAATTGCAGATACAAATTTGACAAAATTTAAAGGTAGATATATTCCAAAGTACATGAGGTGCTTAGAAGTACAGCACTGAGAAGAGTATAACCTCTGGAGTAAAATGCCTTAGATAAAAATCACGGCACTTTAATATTCTGGCATTCTAGCTTTAAAAGCCATGAGCCCTATTACGTACCAGTTATACTCACAGGAAGCAGTGGACAGTGAACTATCTGACTGACCAAGGGGACCAGGTAGGTGGGCAAACTCACCTCTCACTTTCTCTTTGCAGTGCTCCACATGGCTAAAACTCCTTTTCCACCTCCAAATGCAAAGTACATGACTTTTATCATTAAAAATAAAGTTATTTAATAAACATCAGCATTTATCAGTCACCCTCTAATCTTTTATGATAAATGCATCAAGACACAAGTAAATTACCTTTACTAAGTGTATTTTATGAAAGACAACTTTCCCACAGCTGAACCCACGAAAAATAAAGCTTTAGGATTTTAAAATACCTTTTTGATTATCTTACTGGTATTAAATCTACCTTTGAAGTTCCACATGCTGGCAAATGCTGATAACACTTGGCTGCAAAAGATCTGCCCTAACATATGGGGTGATACATGGTGTTCATTTCAGAGCCAGTAGCAACAGGGAGAAGATGAAGAAGGCAGTTATGCTCTAAAGCTAAGAGACTACTTACACTTACAAACAAAATCATTAGATTTTCAAGTACAGAATTCTAGAAGAAAAAGGAAATGCTCTCTGTGGCCCTGTTAAGTTCACTGTTGACTTGAATGCTAGGCAGTCTACATTCTAATATGCACTTGTCTTAACTGGGCTGCAGTGGAGAAAGAGAAAAAAAGTGGAAAAACACAGTATCAGAGGTGGTGATCACATTTTAAAAAAGTTAATTTCAGGAATGGTTAAGTACCAACAGTCTTCTTCAAATGTTTTTATTACAGTAAGAGGAATTTTTTTCTCTTAATGCATAGAATCTGAAGAAAAAAATTTATGTAAGCTTTTAAAAGAGGCCCTTTTGACAATTATTAATACAAATGTGAAATAAGGTCCTTCCAACAGATACCAATTCAGTTATAGTTTACATATAGCAATAATTTATTCTGAAATGTTCATTTAGTTTCTGTTGAGACACAATTCATGTCTCAATAAAAGAGCAGCCATCTCACCTCAAATACCAGAATATACAACAGTTACAGCATAGCAAAAATTCTACCTACTTTCAGATAAAATCTAGTTCAGGTAAAATAGCTTCATTCAATGTTTTACAGTTACACAGATTTTTTTTTTTTTTTTTAGCACAAAACAGTGTGAATTATTACACTGTAGCTATCTCTATGCACATCATGTATCCACAGAACTGTTAATCATTACTTCTGAAATTGAACCATCAGTTTCATTCATGCAGGAAAGCAAAGCAGGCTGGGTAAACTTATTCTTCGGGAACCATATTACTGTGAATTTCACAGCCACATGATTAATTATGTTAGATGGATTTACTAGGACTAAAACTTTTTTTTGCATAAATACCAATTTCTCCCTGATGTAAGTTTAGTTAGTTTATAATCTTGAAATGATTGGTAACAGCAATATATATTTTCTATCTGTAGTGTTAAGACACACGATAATTAAAGGATGATGGGGTGGATGCTACTTAAATATATGTAAAACATACTATACAAATATACTTGGCTTTACCATTTTCCCCTAAATATTGAGTGCCTCCCAAAATATGACCAGTGAAGACAAAGTATACTATCAAATATGGCTTCCAGAACAAAAACCTTCTAACAAGAATCAAACCTATTTACAAAACTATTTATCTTCTGTTTTCATCTGAAATGAAATTTCTTAGAGCAGTTGCAATTAACACCTTAGTTTCATACTTCCAGCTCTTTAAACAGATGTCACAAGGTAAGACCCAGAATGACGCTTAGGACTTTGAGTTCCACTGGATTCCGTGCTGTCAGCTTTTGAATCTCGTTTCTTTGTGTTGTTATTCACTGGTGTTGGGATCTGAGATGGCCGGGCTGAAGTGCTATCTGCGCTGCTTTTCCTAGGGCTGGGGTTATAGTTAAAAGGAGTCACTCGGGCAGCAACAGTCCCACTAGGTGAGCTGTGCTTGCTGGAGCTACTTGAACTGAATGGGGTGCGCTCTGTTATGGAGTTTTCACTAGTCTCTGTTGTAGGGACAGGGTTAATTTGTCCTGATTTTGTCTCAGTTCCTTTCTGGTCTGGGGCATCCACTTGAATAAAGGAGTTCAGGCGGTTTTCCAAACCCACAGTGAGCACAGGTGTACTGCCACTACTCACATTTGGTTTTCCCTGATTATCTTTTGAATCCTTAATACTTGAATTTCCCTTTTCTGAGACATGGTCAATCACTGGGGGAGTATTACCTGTGGGAGATCTTCCAGATCTAGGGTTGTTAATAGGACAGTCCTCAATTCTAACCCAAACATCTTCTGTTTTAGAAACAGCAGGTGCCATTTGATAAATCAAAGTCTTTGATTCAGCACCATTTGTAGCACCTGAGGAAGTGGTTGGAGAAGTGAGATTTGTGGGAGAAATTTCACTTTCTTTTATTTTTCTCCATGTTCCTTTTGTGGACACTTGGTTTTCCTTAGTTTGTTTGGCTCCTGAAATAGAGTATACATGCTTCTCATCTTCACTTTTTGCTTTTTCACTGGATTCTGATGAAGCTGAAAGAATTGAGGATGAACTTCCAGTTCTTCGCCAAGTGCTCACTCGAGGAAGGGATGATGAATGTTTGCTGTGCTCACGCTTCCAGGTTCCTGACCTATTGATCGGCAGTCTGGAAGGACTTTCAGAATGGGAACGTGCTATATCATGACGCTTTGCTGGCCTTCCATCATTATACTCTATAGTGGGACTGAGATTAGGTGGAAGTCTTCGCCATCCACCAGCCTGAACAGATGTATGTGTGGACAGACACATATCAGGAAGAGAAGGACTTAAAACTGGTGTTTGTGCCTGGGACCGAGTAGGAGAATCTGGTCTAGAAGATGGAGAAAGAGATTCAAATGAAGCAGATTCCTCTAGTTTTCTCCTCAGGGTTGGGCTTGGAGCTTCTTTTATGAAAGTAGACTGTCGTACTAAGACAGGTCTCTCTGATCTATCAGATTCACTTCCACTTGACTTAGTTGAAGACATTCTAGAAAGTTCCACTTTTTTATTGGATCCGTTGCTATTAGTCATCTGATTTAGTCCTTTAGAGGCAGACTCACTTCGGGTGATACTACTGGTATTCTTGGATAAGCCTGATTGCTTGGTGAAGTTTTGCTGGCCCATCTGTCTCCCTGGGGATGTATATGACATTTTCCCAGAACCCGAGGACTTAGTTGAAATGGTACTGGGGGATGATGTCCTGGGAAGTTGAGATAATTTGTTAGGAGGACTTATTCCATTTCTACCAGGGGAAATTGAGTTTCGTCCTGGTGATTGCATAGGTCTACTTAATGGTTGCTGGGCAGGTCTCGAAGGAGTGGAATCTCTGGATCCTGACCTAGAAGATCCTTTATTTGACCCACTTATTTGGGAAGTCTGCCTGGTAACAGGGCTTAACTCAGACTTTACTGATGGCTTGCCTCCTCTAGGAGAAGTTGTAGCTGTTTGACCTTCACTAGGGCTTTTGGAAGCTGGAGTCTTCAAGGGTGGGCCCTTTTTAGAAACAGGACTTGTACTTGAGGAACTGTTTCGGACTCCAGGAATATGAATCATTGTCCTACCGCGAGAGATAGAAGGCATATTTGTTTGAATGGGCTGTTTCATTTGGCTTGAAATTTCTGAATTAGATCGAACTTTTCCAGTAATCAAGCTTTTATAAACTTTTTTTCCTCCTTTGATTCCTTTATTTTCAGATTCCATCTTTTTAGTTTCCAATGTACTTTTCTCCCCAGGTTTGAGAATTCGTGGGCCTTTATTACTTGTGAAGGGTTTTTCTTCTTGATCAGGTGTAAGATGAAAAGGTGATCCCAGTGAGATTCCTGATTTCAATGAAAGGATAGAATCTGAGTCAGATGAAGCTTGTCTAGATAAGCAGGCAGCAGCAGCAGCTTGATGCAAACTACTCACGATAGAATTTGCACCTTCTTGAATGGCCTTCCAATCAAAATTTTCTGAATCAGGGGATAAACCATGTTCTGAATCTGGTCTCTGTATATCTTTCAAATCAAGTGTCAAATCTTCAGCTAATATTCCACCCATATTTCTAGGACTGTGCTTTTCATTATCACCCTTGAGTCTTGAGGGCCTTTTCTTTTTTGGCATTGCAGAACTTATACATTCCTGCAAGAGGTCATCTTCAGAGTCAATACTAAGAGAACTGAGAGAACTATTTCTTGAAAAACAAACAGGGGTATCTTCAACATGAAATGACTTAGGAGCATAACCTGAGGCCTGAGGCTTACTTGGTTCTCCTTGTGAGTCAGGAGGCTCAGTCTCTTTGATGGGTTCATTTTCTTTGTTGTTGTTTTCCTGGTCAATGTCACTGAGAGAACTCAGGGAGGAATTACGGGAAAAGCACACTGGAGTATTTTCTATAGCAAAATTCTGTAATTTTTCATCAGTTGCTGCCCCTCTATCTGGTATGTCTTTGGATGACTGAGGAAAAGTGGGTTGCTTCTGTGGTAAAGGTTTAGACTGACTTCGATTTATTGGATGTTTTGTACCAACCTGTGTTTTATTAGCAGATTGTTGGCTTGAGGTTAGTTCTGTGTGACTGGTAACTTTACTTTCAGTGTCCTTATTTTCTTTCCCCTTTTTTAGTTCATCCTTTTCCCTAGAGAGGTCAACATCATCATCATCAAAATCTAGAGAACTGAGAGAATCATTTCGTGAAAAACAGTAAGGTGTTCCTTCAATAGGAGTATAATGATGAGGAGAATCAAAAGTAAAACTTCCTTTCACTCGATCTTCATTATTTGGCAGTTTATCACTTAAGTCCTTGGAATTATTTTTCAAGTTTTGTTTCTTTGAATCTTTGTCTGAGAAAGTTTGTTCAGCACTTAAATTATTTTTTGAGTCTGTATTCTTTCTTGTACGTGTCCTACATTCAGTGTTTTGTGGCATAGGTTTCACTGGTGAAGTAGGCTTCTTTTTCTTACCATCTATTTGGGTTTTGTTAGTTCCAGATGAAGACACAGATGCTTGTTGGACCTGGTCCATTATCTTTTTCACACGGAAAGGCTTGTGACTTTTTCCTTTGGGCATAGCAGAATTGATGCATTCTGCAAGAATATCACCTTCTTCTGTTTTACTGTCATCCAATTCAGGCATTGCTATAGATGAGGGTTTTCCTCTCTGAGCCTCATCTGTACTTCTGCCTTCTGTAGGAATGGTATCTCGTTTTTCAAATTCACTGGAGTGTGTCCCTCCTCTAGCCCCTTCACCAGCAGCTAACTCATTTGGAGGAGATTCTATTGTTAGATCACTTAGTGATGTAGCTGTGGAGAAGTTTATAGGTGTACCTTCTACACAGTACACTCGTGGCATATCATCTCCTGGTGTAAAACTAACATGCTTTTGTGTCTGCAATCTGTTTTGTGATGGCAGAAGTTTGTAGACAGGTAGCTGGCTTGGTTTCCTTGCAACAGGAGGAGGTAATTTTGAGGCAGGCTGGGCTACTTTTTTGGCTTTGCGTGATGACTTTGTTGGCATGGCAGAAATAATACATTCTTCTAGTATTTCGATATCATCATCATCTGAATCATCTAATAGATCTTTTTCAGAATCAATACGTTTTTCTGCCTCTTCTTCCTGGTTTTCATTTGATTCTTCAGGCTGCTCTGGTTCTGTTTCATTCCCATTGTCATTTTCCTGAACTGGAGGCATTATTCTTAACTCCACATCCTTCTGTATAAATGGCTCATCAAGGCTCAGAGCACTCAGGCTAGATGAACAAGAAAATCCATCCGGAGTACTTTCTGTGGCAAAATGTAATAAGGTATCAGCATCTGGAAGGACCTGGACCCTCTGAACAGCCGCATTTACAGCAGCTTGCTTAGGTCCACTTTCTCTCTTTTCAACAGGAGTCACTTTATTTTTAGGTACTTCTCGCTTACTTTGAACTGTTTGAGGGGGCGGTGGAGGGGTTTTACTTCTGCTTGGTGGCATGGTTTGTCCAGGGCTATCTGGGAGGTCACTAGGGCTTATGATGCCACTTACCATCCCACTGCATGGTTCACTTTGGACAGAGCTGGCAATGGAACGACTCTCAAAACTATCAAGTGAACTAACAGAAGTACATCTGCTAAACATGAGGGGAGTCTCCTGAACATAGTGCTCTGGTGGACTTTTGGGTGTTTGAGCACCACTTTTGGAGGGAGATTTTGCCCCTGAAGAAAATTCAACAGCTTTGTGCCTGGTGGATTCTGAAGATAAATTAGAAGGCTGGAGTCTGTTAGATTTGGTTCTAACATGCTGTGATGTGGTTGAAACTTCACTTGCAGGACCTTCAGCTGCTCTAGTTACATTGCTCTCTTTTATTTCTGCTATTTTCAGAGTATCTGCAGAATCCACTTCTTGTGTGGTCTGATCACATCCTATTTCATCTTCAGCTGATGACAAAGATGATAAGGAACTACACCTTGAAAAACATATTGGGGTGTCTTCCACACAGTAGGTCTGTATTGTTTCTTGGTTGATAGAGGGGACTTTGCAAGTGGTAGTTTTTTGAGTCTGGTCACTTCTACTGTGTGCTGAATTTGGATGCAGCTGAGCCTGCCTCTTGGCATTTGGGGAAGGTGTGGCTGCATTCTCATTGCTTGATGAGACATGTTCAGTTTTACTGCTTTGTGCAGATGAACTCTTTGGGAATGAGAATGATGGTTTCTGTGAGGAAGCAATGTCTGTGGTATATTTTAGACTATAATCAATAGGTTGATCCACATGATGTTTTTCTTCATTATATTTTATGCTATAATTTGTTGGTCTCTCTTCTTCATGCTGTTCTTCTTCAGAGTAACGCTCACTATAGTTGGTTGGCTTATCATCCTCATAATCATCTTCTTGACACAAAGACTGCTTTACATTTTGATTAATCCCATGATTTGAACCCACTCGATTTGCTTCAGAGCCACTGGTTCCCCTGGATCTATATGGGGAAACACATTCCTGCTGTCCAAAATGTGGTTGGAACTTGAGGTGCTTATCATCAGTGCTTTCAGAATAGACAGTATATGTGGTACTTTGATTCCGTGATTGTCTTTGCTCACTTTGTTTTATTTCATCTTCTATTATGTGTTTGGGTCTTGCCCATCTTTCGTTCTGCGAAGGACTTTGTCTTCCAGAGTTTAGTTGCTCATCTGAGTATTTAAGGCTGTAATTTATTGGTGTATCTAGCTCTCCATCATTATCATCCATATGATTTGCACTATGTATTTTATGGGCTAGGTCAGCAGGATATTGGCCATAACTGCAAAATTTACTTTCGTCATCTTCAGAATATGATTCAATTGAGGGTTTCATTTGACCTCTCTTACCGTAACCATCACTACTACTGACACTATTTAAACTATCATTTGAAGATCTCTTATATTCCAGCTTGGCATAGGGCATAGAACATGTTCTATTTGAATTTTCAGTCTTAGTAAAATTGTATGTGTTTGAATGTGTGTGGGCAGCAGAGCTTCTTCTTACTGCATTTCTCTCATCTGTAACACAATGTAATTCAGTAGTAGAACCAGAATTTCTATCTTCCTGGGAGGAGGTATGAATAGCTGATACTTCTTCCATAACTTTGGCAATCTGGGCTGCAGTGGTAGAAATCTGCAAACCTCGTTTGGAAGAGGTTCCTGGGTTTTCTGTTGCTGGATGATAACCACTTAGGCCAATCCCTCGTTCTCTCTCTAAACTTCTATCTTTTTCAGAACGCGAACTATCTAAACTGCCCCTTGATGAAGAAGAGCTGGGCAACACAGTAGTATTCAAATATGGAGAAAGAACAGTCATGTTTCCAGTATTAAAACTTTCTGATCTATTGTCATCATGTCGATTAGTATCAAAAACGTAGTCACTGTAAAGACTTTGCTTGTGTCTCTGCTTACTACGATGAGATGCCTTGGGACTTAAATTGTCAATATTATCAAAAGTTTCTGATAAATGCTGAGCATCTAATTCTGCTTCTAGGGCTTTTTGTTTCCTGACATGAAGAGATGGCAAGCTTGAACCTGGAGACATAATATTGGCATCTTTATACTTTGCAGGTCTATTTGCCATGAGATTCCTTAAAGCTGCAGCACTTCCCATAGCAATCATTTTGTGCTTTGAATGAATGAGGTTCTTCAGCATGCTAACTGCCCCCATATCCCATAATGCTTCCTGGTCTTTAGGATTTCTTGCTGAGAGATTCCACAAAGTTCCACATGCATTACTGACTATTGTCAAACTATGAGATTTCAAGTGTTGTAATAGGGTTTGTAGGCAGTTGTTTTCTCTTAGGATTTGCCTGGAATAAAAAGAAGACATCATAAATTAATGTATAAAACATCTGAAACAATACAAATGAAAGAAAAAACAAACAAATTTGAAGGTATTAAAATTTAAAAGGCAGAGATGACTATGCCAAATTAACCTATAGATTCTAAGCATCCACACCATCTTTTTATTCTTTTAGTACATTAAATGTTTTAAATTATAGATATTCCTCATTTAAGACCTATTTATGATCCATGCATTGTTCAGACTTAAGACTTCACCACATGGACTTATGACTTGTCTTTTTTTTTTTCTGTACAGTTCTGAACATCCAGTTGCTAGTGCCTCAGTGTCTTCTTGTATAGGATGCCTTGTTTATAATACTGTAATTTTTGCTGATTGGGCTGTGCAGTACTGTACTTTTATGCTGTTATACATTATAGTATTATATGTAAGAGCTATGCAAATAAAAGCAAGTCATCAAGTTGGAGTTTCTTTTGACTAGTTCTTTGTTCTGATTATTGTAATTTGCATAATATATATAGTTTCCCACTTAGCAACAAACTCAACCTAGTCACAGGAATGGAAATCAGTTGTTAAGCAAGGAATGCCTACAGTCATCATTCATACTTAAAGAAGTAAAAATGTTATTTTCCATCTAGGCTTCCTATTCTGGTTTTTTTTTTTTTTGGTACTAGGAATTAAACTCAGGGACGCATGCTTGCCAGGCAGGAGCTGTGCTACTGAGTTATATCCCTGGCTATACTTACTATTCTGAATGAGTATATTAATTTTTTTTTTCTGGGGGAGCAGATATATTTATGTAGCAATTATTTCTTAATTTAAGAATTTTAAGTAGATCATAAAAGCTTTAAACAGGAACTTGTTAACCTACAAAAATGTCATAGTGTGGATTATTGAGATATCTTGGAAAGGTAGACAGAACTGATTGATTCACCTTAAGAGCTGAAGGAGCTTTCTGTATGCTCCTACATCAACACACTTTCTAGAGTCATTTCTATCTTTCTGGCATTACTTTGCTGTTTTTAAAATTTTTATATATTTTTTCTTGTTTCAGAACTTTTGTTTGCTTATTTGTTTATTTTTATGGCTGACTCAGCCTGCCCTGAGGGCAGGGCTGGCACAGCATGTGGTTCCAGGGATCGAGCCACGGTCCCTGCAGTCACCTAAGCTTTCCTAATTAGGAGCTTTAGACCACTGAGCCATCCTGCTGGGCCCTCTGGCATTACTTTGTGATGCTGCCTTTACAAGTCTATCTCCTTTCCAAGTACTCTCTGGCGGAATGTATGTATAGTGATTATTTTTATTTTTATATCTTTATTTTTTATCATTTTTAATTAGTCATTATTTTAAAGATAATATGAATTAAAGACTTTTAGGATATTTAAAATGTATAAATATAGAACCAAGAATCAATGTAATGAACTGTGGTATTGGTGGGAGCTATACTGTAGTACACTGAATGTATGGCAAAACTGAACCTCAATGACAACATAGTCTACTTTAGTGGGCTTTAAAATTGACTGGCAGTGGGAGCTGGGGAGATAGCTCTGAAGCACAAGTGCCTGCTGGGCAAGTGCAAGGTCGTGAGTTTGAACCCTGGTCCCACAAAAAAAAAAAAAAAAAATTGACTGGCAGTGTTGGGCGTGGTGGTGCATGCCTGTAATCTCAGCACTTGGGAGGCTGAGGCAGGAGGATTGGTGTGAGTTCAAGACCAGCCTGGGCTACAAAAGTGAGCTCAAGGCCAGCCTGAACTGCATTGTGAGATCCTGTCTCAAAAAGATAAAAAAAAAAAAAAAAAAAAAAAAAAAAAAAAAAAAATTGACTGGCGAGGAGGTAAGCTTTAACGTGGTGGTCCTCTGTCAGTAGTCCAGTAGTCACCTAATCCTTACTGAGTTTAAGATGACTTCTTTGCATTGCAGGAAGGGATATAAAGCCTGTAGTCTGCATCAAAAACTTTTTTCTTCACAATACTGGGAATAGAATGCAGGGCTTTAAAATCTTAGAAGCAACCAAAATGCCCATCATTTGAAGAATGGTTGAAGAAAATGTATTTTTATACAGTGGGATATTACTCAGCTATAAATGATAAGCTGGAAGACTTCATATATAAATGGATGTATATTGAACATTATACTCATTAGTGAAATAAACCAGGCCTACATGTGCAAATATCATATAGTCTCCCTAATATAAGAACTCTAAATTTTTTTCTTTCCTTACCAATACCAATTGGAAGGTGTGTCATGCCCACACCCTGTGCTCTGTATAATTATTGTGAGGACAATATGCAGTGTGTCAACTGTTAAAAAAAAAAAAAGTAATGTTTATTGAAAGTGTTAATGTTTAATTGTTTGATCAATCTTATGTACCTATATCTATTAATCTGAACTGATCCGATGATGAAAATATATAATATAACCATTGTTAAATTTAAAATAAATAAATAAAAAAAAAGAATGCAGGGCTTTAGTGTTTCGCTACATCCCTGGCCCTTTTAAATTTTATTTTTTTGAGACAAGGTCACAATAAGCCACTAAGTTGGTTAGAGTAGGCAGACTGGAATGCATGGTCCTCTTGCCTCAGCTTCAGCCTCAGCCTCAGCCTCAGCCTCAACCTCTCAAGAGTGCTGGGATTATAGATGTATGCCACTATGCCTGCCTGAAAAAGAAGTTTACATATATTCCTACAGGTTCATTTACTAAAAGAACCTCACGTTCTTTTAGAAAATAAGAGGAATACTACTGAATAAGTTAGTAAGCTATGAAAGATGTTCATTTTCTTTTTGGACGTAATAAAGAGTCCAAATTTTAAGAATGTGTGCCCTGAGTCATCTCTATGTCTCTGCCTTATTTCATGACACTGCCATCTCCTTTACAAGTATTCTCTGGCACAATATGTGCATAGTCATTAAATACAATACAAATTAAAGATTTTTAATCTTTAAAAATTTTTAATGTTTATTATCTTTAAGCCTGGAGGTGATTTCTCACATTTCATAAATCTTGGCACCTAAGTGATTAAGTATGGTTGCTTGTGTGTCTCAACACACCACTATAAAAATGTGCATGGGTCATATTTAGTTTTTGCTTAGTTTTAAAAATCAGTCTCATAATCTTACATACCATCCTAATAAAAAAGAAGGGATTTTGTTATAATATTTGTAACTTTGATTTTTCCTCCACAAATGGGTTTTATCTCTCAACTATCATTTGTCTGGATTTGTTTATGATACTATACATTTTACTGGAATAAATACATTAATGAGTTAAAAGTAGGAATAATTATCATTTCATTGTAGTAAATGTATTTTGGGCTACAACTTTCATGATTACAATATTGCTTTCAATTATGTCTTTTTAAAGACATACTTATTTAATTCCTTTTTTTTGTAAAGACTACTTTATTGGAGTAGTCAATAAATATTGATCCCCAAAGAAAAGCTCAGTTATTTACCATAGTACTGGTCCACAGAGACAACTGGAACTGAGCCATGTGATTACTGATTTGACTGAAGTAATTCTGGCTTCTTGGGAAATGATGTCATAGCCAACTGGAATATGGCATACCCTGTTCCACCCACTGTTAGACTTATAGTGGCTCTATACAAGAAGGCATAAGCTACGCCACCTTTTTTTTTTTTTTTTTTTTTTT
>PVJA010048179.1:0-14325 GCA_004027025.1 Myocastor coypus | reverse complement strand
TCCTCATTTAGAATTATGCTAGCTGTTGGATTTTTGTAGATGGCTTTGAGGTAGAGGCCTTCTATTCCAATTTTCTATAGGACTTTGAACACGAATAAGTGTTGCACTTTGTCAAAGGCCCTTTCGGCATCAATTGAGACGATCATGTGATTTTTGGTCTTGGTTCTGTTGATATAGTGTATTGCATTTATAGATTTGCATATATTGAACCATCCTTGCATACCTGGAATGAATCCTACCTGGTCATGTTGTACAATCTTCTTGATGGTTTGTTGGATTCTAATGACTAGGATTTTGTTGAGAATTTTTGAGTCTATGTTCATGAGAGAAATTGGTGTAGTTTTCATTTTTGGTTACATCTCTTTCTGGTTTTGGTATCAGTGTAATACTTGCCTCTAGGAATGATTTTGGAAGGATTGCTTCTTTTTAAATTTCATTGAATTTTGAGGAGGATTGGGGTTATGGCTTCTTTAAATTTCTTGTAGATTTCAGAGGTGAACACATCAGGTCCCAGACTTTTCTTTACTGGTAGGCTTTTTATTACATTTTGTATTTCTTTGGCTATTATTGGGTTATTGAGAATTCTAATAGGTTCTTGGTTCAGTTTTGGTAATTGGTACTTTTCTAGGGATCTGTCCATTTCATCTGTGGCTTCAATCTGTGAGAGTAAAGATTCTCAAAGTAACTATTTATGATCCTCTGTACCTCTTCTGGGTCTGTAGTAATTTCACCCTTTTCATTCCTTATTGCTTGAATTTAAGTCCATTCTTTCCTCTTTTTGATGAGGTTAGCTAGGGGCTTATCAATCTTATTTAATCTTTCAAAGAACCAGTTTTTTGATTCATTAATTCTTTGTATTGTTTTCTTTGTCTCAATTGAATTGATTCCTGCTCTAATCTTTATAATTTCCTCCCGCCTTTGGGCTTTGGATTTTGTTTGTTTTTCCGCTTCTAGTCGGCTTAAGTGTTGTGTAAGATTGTTTATTTGTTCCCGTTCTATTTTCGTGATGTGTGAGTCCAGAGCTACAAATTTCGCTCTGAGATCTGCTTTCATTGCATCCCACAAATTCCAGTAGGTTGTGTTTGAATTTTCATTAAATTGTAGATACTGTTTTATTTCTTCTTTAATTTCATCTGTAACCCATTGGTTTTTGAGAAGAGTGCAGCTTAGTTTACACGTAGTCCTAGAATTCCTATGGTTTCTTTCATCATTTATTTTGAATTTGATTTCACTGTGGTCAGATAATATGCATGGGATAATTTCTGTTTTCTTCCATCTACTTAAGCATGATCTATGGATTAATATGTGATCTATTTTAGAAAATGTCCCATGTGCAGCTGAGAATAATGTGTATTTTGAAGTGGTTGAGTGGAACACTCTGTGTATGTCCACTAAGTCCAGTTGTTCCAAGTTCTGATTCAGTTCTGCCACTTCTTTGCTGATTTTTTGTTTGCTTGACCTATCTTTTTCGGATAAGGGAGTGTTGAGGTCTCCTGTTAAGATTGTGGTATTGGATATGAGATTTTTCATGTCCATTAAGGTTTGTTTTATATAGCTTGTTGCTCCCATGTTGGGTGCCTACATATTTATCGGTGTTACCTCTTCATTATGAATTTTTCCCCTAACTAGTATGTATTGGCCTTCTCTATTTCATTTGATCAATCATGGTTTGACGTTTAGACTGTCTGCAAAGAGGAATGTTGTCCCTGCTTTTATTTATTTTTTTTAGGTTCTCGCGCATGTAATATTGTTTTCCATCCTTTAATCTTTTGCCTGTGAGTTTCCTTATGAGTTAAGCGTGCTTCTTGTATACAGCATATTGTTGGGCTCCGTTTCCTTATCCACTCTGCAAGTCTACTTCTTTTATTTGGAGAATTGAGTCCATTTACATTGATGGTTATAATTGAAATGTATTGACCTATGGTTGACATGACTCTTATTCGCTACTGTTTACCACTTGTTCCTCCTATGTTTAGTTGGTTACTCTATTTGGTGGGATCTTTCTGTTCTCATTTGTTGGAGTCAGGTCATTTTGGTCCCTCTCTAAAATATTTGTTAGAATATTGTGTAGTACTGGCTTTGATGTCATGAAATTCTTTAGTTGTTCCTTGTCATGGAAATATTTCACTTCTCCCTCATACTTGAAGGAGAGTTTTGCCGGGTGTAGTAGTCTGGGCTGAAATTTGTTTTCATGGAGGACTTGAAGCACTCTGCTCCATGCTCTTCTTGACTTCATGGTTTGTGAGGAGAAATCTGCTGTTATTCTGATGGGTTTTCCTTTAAATGGGATCTGTTTCTTTTCTCTAGCAGCTTTTAGTATATTATTCTTCAGCTGGATTTCTGGTGTCTTGACTATTATATGTCTTGGTGTGTTTTTAGTTGGGTTGATGCTATTTGGAGTTCTGTAGGCTTCAGTTACCTGAATGTCTGATTGTTTTCTCATATTTGGTAAGTTTTCTGTTATTACTTCTGCCCATATTATTTTTATATCATTTGTATTTATTTCTTCTTTCTCATTGATTCCTAATAATCTTACATTGTTCACTTTTGCATCGTCTTGCAGATATTGAATTATTTTTTCCTGCATTCTGATTGTTTTTAGAAGATCCTTTCTTACTCTTTCACTGGCTGCAACTGTGTCTTCAAGATCTGAAACTCTATCTTCACTCTCATTCGTATGGCTCTGCCAACTTGGGATTGAGGTTTTATTTTCTTGTATATCTTTTTGAAACTGTTTCATGCGATCTATTTCTTTCCTACATTGTTCCGTCAGGGACTCCATCATTTTTTTATTATCCTCTAATTTTTTATCGATGTCTTCTTTAATAGTATTGAAGTCTGTCAGTATGGTTATCCTTTCTCTTTCTAATTCAGAGATTATTTCTGTTCTGTTCTCCTCTCTGCTTTTCTGTAGTTGTTCCCCTATTTCGGATGCTATTGATTTAGAGATGTCTTTGTTACCTTTAGATATTATTTCTGCTCTGATGTCCTCTATATGTTTCTCCAGCCATTTTTCCACTTCATGTATTTCTTTTTTTTCTTCAGATGTTATCTCTGATCTCAGTTGCTCTATAAGTTGCTGCACTTGTCTGTCTGCTTCGGATGCTACCAATTCAGAGGTTTCATCTGCATGATTCCCATTTTCTTCCATGGTCGTGTCATCTGTATTTGATTTGGGTGGGCACGGGCCCTGAGATTGCCTCCTAGTCCTTGTTGTTATCATTTTGTATGGAAGCGATCTCTCCACTTTGGTGGCGTTACGTTGTAAGTGTCTATGGGCCTTTGGTCTGGATCCTCCAAGTTGGTTCCCTTATAGAAGTTCCTGGCTCCATGTTGGAGCTTGAGCTGCTGGCTTCTGTGAAGCCCTGCAGGTGTGGTCTGCAGGTGGAGGTGCAGCTTTGGGATTGAGGAGTCCTGATAGGCTTGTGGACCAAATCGGTTGCCAGAGGAGATGTGTGATGGGTTCGGTAGTGGAGCTTGGGAAGGAGGGTTAAAAAAGAGGGGGAGGGGAAGGGGGGAAGAGGAAGGCGGACCAAGGATCCTGACCCAGCTGGTGTGCAGGCCTGGCGCGCTGTGGACTGGGGATGGGTACCAGAACAGGAAGTTAATTGCAGGAACGCAGAAGAGAAGCAGAGGGGCGGAGGCTCCTTACCTGGCGGAGGGCACCCGGGCCTGGCTAGGCAATACTGTATTTTTTTACTTAATATTTTCAATAGTATGCTACAGAAATGTTAATGTAACTTTAAGTAATTTGTTGGCTCATTATTTTTTCAGAGTTTATAATAATATATTGCTACATATTAAATTCTATGGATACATAAGAAATTTATGGGATTGTTTTCTTCATTTTCCTACTCCTTCGTAAGTGTTACACAGTAATTACAGCCTTAGGCTGTACTATACTTAAATATGGAGTCAAATCTACTCTATCTTTATTTCACAATTGTTTTCCTCACTTGGAATTGATTTTTTTTTTTCTGTACAGTCCTTGGAGTCATTTGTCAGCTAGGGAAATTTATTGTTGTCATACAGAATTTCTAGACTAATTTAGAAGAATTTGTCCACTGTTGAAGGTTTTGTATCTATAAACATTGGTGTTTCAATTATTTTGTCTCTCCTTTATTGGGATCCACTTCTACAATCTTCAGTAATTCAACAATTTTTAACCAAAAATAGATTCATTCTTTTTCTTATTAGATTAATTTCCAGTACTCTTTTACTACCACTGAAAATTAGTATGTAGTTTTATTCTGTGTGTAGTTGTAATATTTGATTTGCTCACTTTGATTTGATTATTCCTAATGGACAGGAAAGCCTTTCTTTTTATCTATTTTTATTCTACTGATTTCAGGTCTGTCTCAGTTACTCTTCTCTCTTTGCTGGGATAAATACTCAACATTCAAAATGAGGGAAGGAAAGGTTTATTTAGCTCTCCTTTCCTCGAAGTTTTAGTCCACACTTAGCCCATTCCAAGGCAAAGTGGCCCAGGCAGAGAACCTTTCTGGTAGTGGCAAAGAGCAAGAGCAAAGGGAGGGGAAGCAGCAGCTCAAGCAGCTCATTTCAATTCCCTCCTTACAGTGAAAGGCAAATTACCTGCCGCAGGGGAGGTGCAGAATCTACATCCACAATAATCAGTCTCAAATTCCAGAAGCCACCCCAGCCCCATGACTGCAGGAAGTTTGCAAACAACACCTGTAAAAAAAAAAAAACAAACCATAGTGAATACTGTTATTGATTTTATATTTTAGTGGTAATCATTTGTTATTTTATATTCACTAATTTATTTATAGATGGTATTACCCAAACTAATGATAATTTTATATATTTCCTGAAATCCAACATTTATTGCTTAAGTGACTATTTTCTATTAGTTAATATATTTAAAGCCTTAATACGTTTTTGTGGAACTACATCCATCAGACAGGCCCAGTGAGAAAAACTGCCACAGGACTCCCTGGAGAGACCAGATACATTTGTTGATATTCTAAACTTTAAAACCTCTATAGAATGTAAAGAACGAAAAGTAACATATACTACACAGATATTTTTGAACTTAAACTTTTTATGAAACTGTAGTGTTACACTTATGGCCTTTTTTTCATTTTCTCATATTCTGTGACATTTCTTTCTTTTTGTTTTTTAGCAAACATTTACTTGGGAAAGAGTACATCAATAATTGATATGACATTAGAAAGAGTGCATAATTATAAGACAAGAATGATAGTTATTCCAAGCATGATTTTAATGTTACACATAACTATACTAAGCATATTTGTTAGTTCACAGATATCAGTATGTCTAGCTAGTCACGGTGTAAATTATACCAATTACCTACTAGTTTCAAAAACCTGCTGGCAAAGGTTGGGGAGATAGCGCCATGGCATAAGTGCCTGCCTGGCAAGTGCAAGGTTATGAGTTCAAACCCCAGCCCTGCAAAAAAAAACAAAAAAAAAAAAGGACAGAACCTATGCTGTGGTCTGTGTGCTTAGTCTCTGCAGTGCTAGGCATGCGCTTTGCCCCCCCCCCCAAAAAAAAAAGAAAAGAAAACCTGTTGGAGATTTTAAGGCAATTGTTTTAATCAGATTCTGTATATAAGTGCATTTTTTTTGTTTTTTGTTTTCTTTCGGGACAGGGGATTGAACATGGGCTTTTGTGCTTGCCAGGCAACCATTTATTCTACTGAGCAATTTCCCCAGCCCCAAGTACATGGTTTTGTTCCCACCATGTTTCCTAAGTTTTCTCCTAGCTCTCTCTTGATTGTTAATCATTAAATTCTCACTTTCTTAGCTAGGCGTGGTGGCTCACGCCTGTAATCCCAGCACTCGGGAGGCTGAGGCAGGAGGATTGGTGCGAGTTCGAGACCAGCCTGGGCTACAAAAGTGAGCACAAGGCCAGCCTCAACTGCATAGCAAGACCCTGTCTCAAAAAGACAAAAAAAAATCTCACTTTCCTTTTGACTATATTATAACTTTCCATTTTTATTTCTTCTTTTGAGATCTTGCACTAGGCAGATTATATGCTATTTACACATGTGGGTCTCACTTATTTCACTTATGAGTATTTGTTCAAGGTACATCCACTTATATATGAAAGCTTTGATTTTGTTATTCTTTATTAGCAGAGTAATACTGCATTGTGTAAAATCACCACATCTTTTTCAACCATTCTTCAGGTGATGGGCATTTTCGTTGTTTCCAAGATTTGGCTATCACAAATTGGGCTGTTAATAACATAGGTGCAAAGATATCACTATGTCATGATGTTTTCAGTTCTTCTGGGAAAATTCTCAGTAGTGGGATAGCTGGATTGAGTGGGATTTCCAGTCCTTGTTTTTTAAGGACTCTCCACACTGCTTTCCATAATGGTTGCACCAGTCTGCATTCCCACCAGCAGTGGAGAAGTGTTCCTTTTTCCCCATAGTCTTTCCAACATTTATTGTTCTTTGATTTCTTCATGATAGCCATTCTTTCTGAGGTGAGATGGTATCTAAGTGTTGTTTTAATTTGCATTTCACAAATGGCTAGTTATATATTTGTAAGCTTCTAATATTTCTTCCTCGGAGAAGTGTGTGTTCATCTCAGATCCCCTGTTTGCAGGTGCTTTAGCATCTTCTAGTCTATTCCAATGATGCCCAGCTCAATTTTTTTTTGCCAATACCATGCTGATTTTATTACAGAAATTGTAATGCCTCATGCCTTTTCTTTGTTGTCCAGGATTGTCTTTGATATTCTAATTCTTTTGTGGTTCCAAATAAATTGTAGAAATAATTTCTCTATGTCTGTGAGGTATGTTGGTGGTATTTTGATTTGGATTGCATTAAATATGTACAGCAACCTAGGGATTATGGCCATATTCACAATATCTTTCCATCTTCTGAAATCCTCTATGGTCTTTTTCTTTTTTTCAGAGTTCTATAATTTTCATGGAATAGACCTTTATGTAAATAAACTTTTAAAGACTACTTGTGGATTGGAGTTAGAATACCTAATATTTGAAGAGTATCCACCCAAGATTAAGTGTGCCTTTACCTGTCCACACCTTACCAAGGACTTTCCTTTTATTTAATTTTTTATTCTTTTTAATGAGAATAAACATAAAATAGCATTAAAACGGTTTCAAAACAGGTTAGTAAGACAGTTACAATTATTAATACATTGCATATAGTTGTCTTTAAAGTAGTAATTCAAAAGACAAGATGTAGAAATATGTTGTCTAAAAATATTAGTACAAACATTTCTTCTCACTGAGGCAAGAAAAAGTACCTGTGTATCGATCCTTGCTATCTTGCATTTACATTTATTTATTTTCAATAGTGGAGGTGATCGTAGAGACCTTAGGGGAGCTAATATTAGTCCAAATTTCCAATCTTGTTTCTGCGTAGCTATATAGTCATCACGTTTGCTCCCGGAGTCTGGAATACAGAGCCATTTGATACAAAATGTTGTCAACTGCTAAATCTCATTACCCAGTGTTAGTACTGCTAATTATAGCCTTGTGAATATAAAACTGTATCTGCCTTAACAACTTAACCTCTCTTGGGTAATAATATTGTTATGTGCTAAGGTAATAACTGTGCCATGGACATTCAGTGAAATCCCAGGCATAGGCCAGCAGGCTTAGGAGTAGAGAGGTTAGTGGAGAAATACCCAGCATGGCAGTAAAGGCAGAGCAATTGTTCAAAGGCCAAAGCTAAATACACAGGAAATGTGGACTTTCATTGAATTCATTACAACGAACCCCAGCCAGCCTTGGCATAAACAACACAGAAGAAACAGAAGTCTCCTAAGGTACAAACTGAAGATCAAAGATAATTTTGACACTGAAGCTCTAAAATAGTGATTCCCCTGGAATCTGAAAGCTATAGACTGCACATGAAACCTATTCTCTGGAGACTTCATGGTGCTTTGTTCTGAACTTGAGGGCATGTTCAGATCTCTCCCTGATCTTCTTTTTAAATCAAGAGTGAAATGCATCTAACTAAAATTGAAACAAAACAAAACAGATCATACATAACTGAACTATAAATCAATTTATTTCTCTACAAGCAACACTTCATTGTTCCAAAAGAAAATGGGAGACTAACTCTTTTGTGGAAATTATATTTATTATTAAAATTGAGCTAGATATAGAAATGGTCATATGTTGAGATCATCATGAAGGAAGCTTACAAGGTGTATTTTTAAAGGTGGGCAAGGTAGAAACAAATGAATAATTTTACAAATGAGATGGAAAGAACACAGGTAATGCTTTCAAAATGAATATTATAAGATTAGACTGTACACTCTCATAAACCAAGAATTTATTTCATATAATTAATAGCTAGTTGCACATAGTAGTAAAATGAAAATTGTTCAACAAGAATAACATAAACTATCAAATGTCCCTAGAGGGTGTGAGAAATAGTGCAACAATTTTAAATTAAAAATATGGGTATAGGGCAGTGGTAGAGCATTTTCCAGGCATGTGTAAGGCACATTGTTTGATCCCAGGTCTGAAAATATTACACATGCATCTGTACCATGATCCCATAATTCCACCTATAAAATTCATATTTATTTATTAAAGAGTACAAAATAGGTTTTCAAAAAATGCTTTCTAATACTATGATCATAGAAATATTATTTACATCTGACAATAATGGAGAACAGCTCCAATGCCCACCAGTGAATGCATGACTAATTGGTAATAATAATATTTACAACTTGAAAAATCTAATGATACATTATTGATTCATATGGTCTATGGATGAGTATCAAAGTTATTAAGTTGAGTCAAGTTAGACACAAAATAGTACAAATGAATTATCCCCTTCACATAAAGTCCATAATAGACAAATCGGATTAATACTGATAGAAATCAGGAATTTGTTCCTTATTGGGATAGATGAGAAGATAAATTAAATTTCTAAGATGAGAAAAACAGCTTGTATTTTATTTTTCAAATGTGTTTAATAAAGGATTCTAAGTGATAAAAGTACTAATCGAACTATACACTTAAAATTTTCTAACCTGGCATGGTGGCACATGTTTTTAATCACAGTACTTGGGAAGCTGAGGCAAGAGCATCACTGAAAGCTTGATGTGATCCTGATCTACAAAGTGAGCTCAAGGCCAAACTGAACTGTACAGCAACACCTTGTCATAAAAATTAATAAACAAATAATATAATAAAATCTAATATTTGTTGAATGTGATTTACACCTCAGTCACAAAGTATGTCCAAATAAATGAATGCAACGAAACAAAGAATCAGCAACATTTAGTGGCTTACGTAAAACTAAGTTTGTATTTCTTTTGTGTACTATTCTGAGTTGGAATTACTCTGCTCAAAGTAGTTTCCCAAAAAACAAGATGTATACAATACGTATGTACATCATATATGATATATATGCTTTGGAATTCTCTACAGTTATCTTTGTTCATTCAAAGGAAGTTGTTTCTATATCCACTTGTCCACGTTTTCTAGTCCCTCCGTAATAGGAAAGAGGTACAGACAAGTTTATTGTCATTAATTTTAGATAAACTGGAATTCAACCACATGACTTCTATTTCTATCGCAAAAGTTCAAAATTAGCTATGTGGCCATCGTTACCTGAACACTGAGAATTAAGATAAAGTAGCCATAACTGCAATAAGGAAAGATAAGATACAATAACACTATCTCAGAAAAGTGACAAAGTAAGCTGACAAAGGAAATCAGAAGGGTTTCAGGTAGTATTACAAACTCACGCAAGATTTATAAGAAAGGAACTTCAAGTGAGATGTGTTATTGCAGTTGTTCTATTTCTAATCAGTTCCATCTTCACTATACACAGCTGGAGTACTATGGTATTCATCCAGGGGTGGCTTAAATAAAAGCATATAGTGAAGTGAGAGAAAAGTAAGGGAATTGTGAATGTATGCAATGGCCTGATTATGATAACTGGCCACTTTTCAGACAAATAAACAGGCTCTCACATGGTCACAGACTCGCCAAATATCATAAGTGATAGGAATACATAGAGCCCAGAGCTGGCACTGGGTCTACTTGATAATTTGTGACCTCATAATTTTATAAGACAATGAAACAACAATGTAGGCTACAGGTAGAAAAACTGATGGATTTAATAACCTCTAGGTATCAGCGAAGCACAGTTACAACTAAATGCAATAGTACTCAAATATTTTACTTCATAAAGGTAGAAATGGTATTGAATAATGAAACTTAAGAAGAAGAACTTCTTAATTGAACTACTTCATAAAGTATTTTGTTATTATGTACTAAAATGTTCAACCACTTACCTATGTTAATGAAGAAATTAAGGAATAGAAAATATAAGCATAGCCTGAGCTAGAATAAAGAGCTCTTGATATCTGAGTGGATTCTTTCCATTACACTGTGTAATCTGGTGTGGTTTGGGTAAAGTTTAAATTAATGACAGCATTGCACATATAAAATTCTGTCATTGGTTTCTTCCTATTATTTTTCAATATGTTTTCTGATTCTATAATTTCTATTACATGACTCTAAACACTGCAGCTAATAACTTTATTCTTTATGTCTCTGTATGACTTTCTGTACCCTTTATCCTAAAATCTCATAGAAGATGACAATTCAATGTGTTAATCTGGCTGGTTTGAGAACTGAGAGCAAAAGTAAATAAGGGTTGATAATAGGAAAAGCAGCGAGACTTTCACAATCTCCCAAGTAATTTTCAAATGAAAAATGTGAAGATAAGCTTAAGAACTAAACTGGTAGGTAGTGTTTATTGAATTTTTTTCATATTTTCCTGAATAATTTCACATTACCTAAGTTGTGGCATTATGTATTTCTATCACAATAGGAGGAAAACTAAAACTAATGAATGTCGTGTCTTGTTTGTCAAGATCTGAGTCAGTACTATGAAGCATCCTTCCTTGTAAATGTAATTTGAAAGCTTCAGTCAATTTTTTCCTATTTCAAATTACCTAAGTGGTTAGTACTGAGTCATTTCCCTAATACACTGAACATTGAAAATAATTTGACAAATGTAAAGCTATTTGAGACTAGACAATTACAAAGCAAAATTAAACGATTGGTTGCATATTTTACCTGTTGTTTATCCTTCTCTGAAGAACATTAAGGTTGTTTTGAAAAGGCCTATTTATAGAATGTCAGATAGTTTAAAATGTTTTTAGGAAATCAATTATTTTCTTATGTATTTCTATCAAGATACTTCTCTTTCCACTATCAAGCTAGTTGTCCTTCATTGCAAACATATCAGAACTGTTTAAAAAGATCAGTAAACAGGTTAATCCATAGTTGAAGTTTCACATTATTGAGGCCTGGAAATTTCTCTTTCTCAAATTTATCATGCTAGCTGTGCCTACTACATACCTGCATACTTCTTACACCTTGAAGAATTGTTATAATAAATGAATCTTCTAATTAAGTGAAATTAATTGGGTAGAGTCCTTATAATCTAGACTTTCTTTTTCCAGCAAAGGGCTACTTTCTTTCCTTTCTCTTGAACTTAGCTCAGCTCTGTATTTAACAAGTTTGAATCCAGTATTCCTTTGCATTTGTAGCAAGATGGAGCCTGTTAACACTAGTTCATTTCTCTGGGTTTCAACAAGTAGCCTAGGTCAGTGTTTCTCAAATTGTAGTCTAGGTTTTACCAGTACTAAGTCACCCAGAATGATTGTGAAAAGAGAGTTTACCAGACACCCAGGTCCAAACATATTACAGTATAATTTATTGAGCAGGACTCCAGGAAGCTGTGCTGTTCCGGTGCAGTAGTCACCTTTTGGAGATTTCCAACCTAGCACTTCAGGACCGAAAAGACAACTAAAGCCTCACAGAAGGGAAGAACACCAATTATATAAGGCTATTGGCTTAAATTTCTACATGGATAATTTCTGACTCAAACAGGGAAGAGGAAGAGCCTTCAAATATAAAAACTGTATTCCTTTATCCCAGAGTTTCAGACTGCTCTTGACTTTCTGATTCTGTTTGCCTTCATAACGACTTTGTAAATGTTTGAGAGCCTGTTGTGGGCATTTCCTAGCAGAGCTGAAACAAGAAAAGCAACTCCAAGCAGCATCGGAAAATATTAGCCTGTAAGTCTGGTGTGTTTCAGACGAAAAAAAGTAGTTTTTTGTTTCAAGCTTAGTGAAGGCTGTGGTGAACGTACATTCCATCTGTTTGAGAAAAATATCTTGCAACAATTAAATGCAGCATATTTTAATTTTGATTCCAATAATTTGAGCATGTATAATTTAAAGTTATATTTTTCAACAGGAGGAAACTTTTAAATATTATAGTTGAGTACCTAACTTAGAAAGTTCATTCTTTGCTAAAGGAACATTCAATGCACATTTAAACACTCAAAGTTGTACTTTCAATAAACAAAGAGCTGTGGTTAAGACATAGAATTAAGTATTTGGGAATGTCCTCCTCAATAGGACAAAATGATCACACAGTTTGCTGTGGAGCCTCAGTACTAATGAATAAGTTACTTTTTCTCTAAACAAATTATAGTAAAAAATCAGGTATGGTTAGTAAGCATTTTGTTGTGGATTATTTGAAGAATTTAGGTCTTTACTGATGCAGGGAAAATTCCTGCCACTGGGGCTGAGATGAGAATACTGATGAGACTGAGCAGTGGAGGCCAACACACTCTCTGTGAATACAGGATGTCCACATTCTGAAACACCTCACTGTTTCACTTGGAGTGGGCTATTATTCCCAAGTATTCTGCTTGCTTGTATGCCATTCCTGTCTACCATCTAGTCTTGAGTACCAAAGACTAGAAAACGCACACACATATTCTCTCTCTCTCTCTCTCTCTCTCTCTCACACACACACACACACACACACACACACATACACACATACACACACCTCTACCACCACTACCACCACCACCACCACCACACAAACGCACTCCTGAGTATTTGCCAGAAGCTTGGGTGAGGGGCTGGGGAGATAGTTCCATGGTACAAGTGCTTGCCTGGCATTTGTAAGGTTATCAGTTTGAACCCTGGTCCCACAAAAAAATGTCTGGGTGAATATATTTATCTCCCAAGTACTACTCATCTCAGTAGAAGTAGTCCTTAGGGCTAGTTGAGATTTAGTTCTAAACTACTAATCCTTTTCACACAAAAATAGCAAGATATGACAGAATTCAAAACATGCTTATAAAAGTTTGGATTATTTTATTAATTAAATTTAATGAAGTCAGGCGTGGTGGCACATGCCTGTAATCCCAGCACTCGGGAGGCTGAGGCAGGAGGATCGGTGCGAGTTCAAGACAAGCCTGGGCTACAAAACTGAGCTCAAGGCTAGCCTGAACTGCATAACAAGACCCTGTCTCAAAAAGACAAAAAAAAAAAATTAATGAGAAAGAAATAGCAATGAGACAATTTCAATATATGTTAGTAGAACAGTTATAATACTTAGTACATTGCATATTGTTGTCTTCATGGTAGTTATTCAGAGTACAAGATGCAGAAATGATATCTTATCTTAACATTATTAGTACAAATCTTCTTACTGAATTAAGAGGAAGTAGCTGTATATCTGTTATAACTATTTTGTATATACAGATATATATATATATATTTGGAATACCTATCATTCTGGTCTTCTAAAAGCATACTGCTTTTAATATCATATCAATCATTGCTACAATCTCTTTCAAGTACATATTTGTTTTTTAAAAAGATCATAAAAGAAAACAAGAGATAAGAAAACAATATCATAGGATTTTCCTGCGTAATCTTAAAGAGAAGGTTAGATTTAGAAAAAAAAAAACTTTAGGGTTAGAGGAAATGGTGCATATATTAAGCAGTGGCTAGAATAACCATAACTGATAAGAAAAATTAGCAAATAAAATATGACATTAACCCTAGGACCTGTCTCAGTTACTCTTATCTCATTGCTGGGACAAATTCCTGGCACTCAAAATGAAGGAAGGGAATGTTTATAGCTGGCAATTACTGGAGGTTTCAGTCTATATTCAGCTGGCTGTAAAGCAGAGTGGCATATGGCAGAGAACAACTTTTAATGGTGGCAGCATAAAGCAGAGAGCAAAAGGAGTAGTAGCAGAGAGTAAAGGGGAAAATAGCAGCAATGGAAGTAGAGAGCAAGTCTGTTTACCTTAACTTGCACCCTTACTGGATGCAGTATTCACATCAATAATCCCAGCAGGCCGGGCGTGGTGGCGCACGCCTGTAATCCTAGCACTCGGGAGGCTGAGGCAGGAGGATTGGTGCGAGTTCGAGACCAGCCTGGGCTACAAAAGTGAGCTCAGGACCAGCCTCAACTGCATAGCGAGACCCTGTCTCAAAAAAAAAAAAAAAAAAA